>JTDE01007686.1:0-11394 GCA_014338405.1 Paragonimus skrjabini miyazakii | reverse complement strand
ATAGACGGAGCAGTTATAAATGTTTTAGCATTGAGTACAGTTTGGCATAACACGTAAGGTAGGGCAGATAGACGGAGCAGTTATAAATGTTTTAGCATTGAGTACAGTTCGGCATAACTCGTAAGGTAGGACAGATGGACGGAGCAGTTATAAATGTTTTAGCATTGAGTACAGTTCGGCATAACTCGTAAGGTAGGACAGATGGACGGAGCAGTTATAAATGTTTTAGCATTGAGTAAAGTTCGGCATAACTCGTAAGGTAGGACGAATGGAAGGAGCTGTTATAAGTGTGTAAGCATGGAGCACAGTTTGGAATATTTTAAGTCAACTGGACGGAGCAGCTATTAAGGTGAACTTGACGGAACAGTTAGTAGTGCGAACGCGTACTACATACTTAGGTAGTGATCATAGTTTATGTCAACTGGAGGGAGTAGCGAATAATATGAACGCATACCGCATTCTTGAGCGTTGCTCATGGTTTATGTCAACTGCACGGGGCAGGTTTTAGTGTGAATGCATACTTAGGCGTTTATCATGGTTTAAGTCATCCGGACGGAGCAGCCATCAATCTCAGCGCAAGACATATGAATCGGAATAACCTATGCGTGCAATAATATCCAAGTACATTGTTATTTGAATGGAATAGTCAGAAGACACAAATTACGATATGAATTCATTTCGCACACTCTCGTCAGTCGTAAACGTGCGACTAACGGTCAAAAGCACAAATTAGGCTGCATCGTGATTGGCACTCACTGTTAAACCCACGGTAAACGAAGGTTGAAAGTCAGTTGCTTTTGTGCCCATAGGACCAGCTGTTGATGGCTTCAATATACTTGAGAAGTTGTGAGCGTTCATCAAGATCTTAAACGAAGGTGCGTTGTTGACACTGTGGCCTGCAGTCGGTAAGTGCCTTGCAATGGATGAAGCGGCGTTTCGTCCTCGCTGAGTGTCACTCATTGGCGGGTTAGACATTGCAACTGTCAACCAGTTTGGGATGTGCTCCTTGGCCCTGGTTTCAAGCATCCCTTCTATTCTACCAATGTATGTGTTTCCGCAACTGCAGGAAAACTGATAGATGCAACGACTGGTAGAAAACATAGGGGTTTGTTTTTGACCGCGGGTAGAGGTAACCTAGTGGTTTGTGAGAGCAGGACAAGATTTGCTGCATTGTACACCCGTTTTACCGTGGCGCTGATCACTTTACAAAAGGTTTTTAACAGACTATCTATTTTGAAGAGAAGTTTGATGTGAACATCTTTTTTGGGGACGTCCAAATTTGTATTTTGCGCAAGAATAAATTTGCTCCACTTCTGAATGAAACGTTCGGGGAAATTGTTAGTACGAAGCTTTTCATACAACACTGTTTGCTCGGCTCGTAATCTGTCTTGGGAGCATATTCTTGATACTCTGTAAAACAGTGTGCGTACTAAAGATCTTTTGTATGCAACAGAAGCAAAACTCAAAAAATTCATGTATTGTCCCGTCCATGTTGGCTCATGGTACACGGAACATTGGATAGAACCAAACGAACGGCGCCTAACCATGTCACATGTATTCATGCTAGTAACTGCTCCGTCCAGTTCACTCAAGCTATGATCAGCGCCTGACCAAGTAGTATGCGTTCACATTGGGAACTACTTCGTCCAGTTCACTTAAGCTACGATCAATGTCTGAGTTATTCGCAGGTATTCATGCTAGTAGCTACTCCGTCCAGTCCACTTAACCTGTGATCAACGGATAATTAGGTCGCATACGTTGACCTTAATAGCTGCTCCGTCCAGTTCACTCAAACTGTGGTCAGCGCCTGACCAAGTAGCATGCGTTTACAATAGCAACTTCTTCGTTCAGTTCACTTAAGCTATGATCAACGTCTAAGTATGTCACATTTATTCATGCTAACAGTTGCTCCGTCCAGTTCACTCAAGCTATAGTCAACGCCTAAGTATGCAGTATGCGTTCAGACTAGTAGCCGCTCCGTCCAGTTCAATCAAGCTATGATCAGCGGATAATTATGTCGCATATGTTGACCTTAACAGCTGCTCCGTCCAGTTGACTTAATCTATGATCAACGTCTAAGTATGTCGCATGTATTCAACTTAGTAGCTGCTTCGTCCAATTCAATTAAACTATGATCAACGGCTAATTATGCAGTATGCGTTCACACTGGTAGCTGCTCCATCCAGTTCACTTGAGCTATGATAAACGCCCAATTATGTGGTATGCTTTCACATTAGCAATTACCTCATCCAGTTGACGTAAACTATTATCAATGCCCAAGTATGTGGTATGCGTTCACAGTGGTAGCTGCTCCATACATTTCACTTAAGCCATGATCAACGCCTAATTATGTAACATGCGTTCAAACAAGTAACTCCCCTGTCCAGTTCACCTAACCTATGATCAACGTTGATAAGCAGAAATCGGGAGAATTCGGAATATACGTGTATTTAGACCGTTAGACATAAGTTGTTATGAGTTCCTTCAGTTCTGGTCAAAAATGAGATTACATACTGGCAGCCGTCAGTGAAGTCTGTAGCCGGCAAAACCATAGACCAACTGTCATCGGAATCATGATCATCCATGATACGAAGATAGGAGGGTTGTAACTGAAGTGGTAGGAGTAAGAATCAATGTTTTCGTCGGAAAAATAATAAATATCAAATTCGGTCATTATCTGTCACATAAATGAGCACTGACTCGCGTACACGTAGCAAGCTATATTCAAGAATGGTCAATAAGCAATAAACAAAACAATGCGCACGCTGTTACTGATAGAGTGGGACGTGTTATCCATATTTACACTATACCGTAGGTAAAAACAACCAAGTGAAAACGTAGACCCTTTCCCACTGGAAATACTATAAAGGAATCAAGGTGAATATAAAATTCAGGTGAATAATTAAGCAGCGACTGTGGCGGCACAGCTTTAATCAGGAATTACTGTGACATTTCGTGTACAATGCAATGTAAACGCAACGTGGTCGAGTATTACAAATTCAATCATATCTACAAAACCACGCGGAATTGAGCGTTTCTGCCAAGTTGACTTATGCACTCTACCACGGAAATTTCGACGGAAGCATTTTCGAAACGTACAATCGAAGAGGAAAGCTAACATGATGCTTTTGTCGAAAAAAATGTCCACGCATTTTTTTCAACAAAATTGTAAATATAGACCATTTTTACGTATAGCTGATTTTTCTCATTGCAACGCTTTCATTATACTCCATAAGATATGTATATTTGTCTCGCAATATGCGTTTTAATATTTCATGAAAAATTTGAAAAATCTCTTTACGCGCCTAAATGGCCGTTTTCAACTAGGTTCGGCCTTGAAGCACCATTCCGGCGAATTGCTGGGAGTGTTCTTGAATATCATTCTTTCAGCAGTCCACTCTGTTTTCATTCCAGCCGGAAGGTACGCTAACGTACATCCTGATTCCATGGAATAGCTAACAACAGTGGTACCAATGAGTGGTGAAGCATGGTGAATTGTCCTACGTTGAATTAGGTTACAGGCGTCCCTCACGTTTGTAGTATTATAAAAAGCATAGTACTCGTGTTTCAACAACAGTTCGATTGTCGAAATTATAATCATGCTTTCCTGCTTAATCACGCCGAAATTTAAATAAAAGCATGTGTTTCCACGTCTATGACGACGATTTTCATTACATTTTGCCTTCATATTTCCGAAATAACGTAGAATGCGACTCTGCGTTATTTTTCCATTAATTCCTATGCCATTAAACAACCGCACATTTCTTGTTTACGTATTCGGAAGACTGAAGCAAAGAAATCTCTAAGGAACGGATTTTCAAGATTTTAGTTTCTGCAACATATCACAAATTTTCAACAACTTTAATGGCTACGAATTAATTTTTATCTAAAAGATAACGGAGATACTCACGTTCTACCAATTACACGCAGCCATAATATGCATTTTAATATTCCATGAGAAATTCGAAGAATAATTTTTCGCGCCTAAATGGTCGTTCCCCACTCGCTTCAGCTCGACTACTACACCGGCGAACTATACAATTGTCCAACCCCCTTTCTTTCCTTTGTCCACACCTTTGTGAGGTTTCTCACCCCTTTTTATTACCAGTTCTGGACAATTTGCGTAGGACTTCTTTGGTAGTCATTTGTCTGTCAGCTATTCATTTTTTATATCACAACCAGAAAGTTATTTTTTCCTGCCATCCAGGAGTCTGATGGAGATATGATAGTGTCAGCACTGGCTTTGATCCCGTCTACCAATCTGAGTATATCATGATACTTACGGTGATTCCCATACCGCTTCCCTCCATCATTCAACCTCTGGCATCCAAGAGATCGCTTACATAGTCCTGATGAAAACACGCTCAGGTATAATCTCGCTACTCATTCTATATCGTTAATTTTGAAGAGCAATATACACATCTTCGTCCAAGGGAAGAAAAAACGGTGACACCAAAATTAAACAACAGAGATATAAAAAAGTTGAATGTGAAAACAAGCAATCTGTCAAATGTGAGACGTTGCATGGTAAGCGACATTAAACAGTTGACAAGTCCTCTCACAAGAATAACAGTTGTCAATGGGCCAGTCATCAAGCGAAAAGTTATATGTGGCCTATATACTGAACAGTTTTAGAATTTAAAATAAAATATATGAAAAACAATGAAAAGAAAATAGGTGAACGATCAGTCTCACAAAAGCAAAAAGCTCTTCGGGGCACAAAAGTGCTATCACAGTCAAGACTCACGCATCGGGACAGAAAAATGTCCTTCATAGTCAGACAACTGTCAGAGAGGTAACAACAGTTAACGCCAGGTTCCTCGCATAAATGCGTCGTAGGATTTTAGGGAGCCTAGAATAATCAGTAGACATAAATCTGTGACTGCGTAATAGGGCAGCCCCAGTCGAAGAATAGCGTTACTTGAAGAGGGAAATATAATACAGCAAAAAGAGATTATCACAAGTGAATAAGAAATAAAGTTCACATCACAGCCCAAAGTATGGAAAACCGATTGGATAGCGGCATTATGAGAGTCGGTCCCGTACTTCACACTCTTGTTTGTCCAGACAAACTGGCTTCGGCAATCATCCACTTTACTGAGCTGGATGGCATGAATAAAGATTCTAGGAAAGATGTGGCCTGGGTTAAACAGCCAACGACTAAAGAGCGGAGAGCGTGACACTTCCTGAAGACCAGGGCCATCAAGCGAATGGTTTAGTTTATCCGTTTACGCCGCATGTGCTTCCTCCTTGTTCGTCACTACTACACCCTGAAAGCGTATTAGGACGCTCGCTTCCCTCAAGATAGGGTCAAACGATGTTGTTCAGGAGTTCAAGTCGTTGGTGTGGCTCCAAGAGCGCTATAATATACTGTGTTCTACTTACCACTGAAGACTCCATAACACTGTTGAAGGGAAGTTTTTCTTCTCTGTTTGTCGCAACACGGTGGGATCCTCCGAGCTCGCTGGTGCAAAATACTGGACATCAAACGGCCACTAGCCACAAGTCCTGTGATCCAAAATGGACTAAAGTAAACCGATTAAAATCTGCGATCGCCAACCCATGTCCAGCACTGTCGATTCTACTCTACTCGGCCATAGTTAGACCCCACTTAAAATAGTGTGTCCAGGCGTGGCCATCCTATTCGAAAAGGGACAATTGTTTTCTAAAAGGTACAAAAGTTCGTCACACGTATGGTATGAGGTATGAAGGGTCTAAGCTATCAAGACCGACTAACGCCGGCGGGTAAGAGGTTACCTTATTGAAGTGTACAAAGTTAACCACCAAACCGGCACAAGTCCCCTGGCATGCTTGTTCGTGATACGTCAGGACAGAGATTCAAGTAGACATAAATTTACGATCAAGAAAACAAGAGCAGGGTTGGCCGTTCGAATTAACTTCTTCACTATCCGGAAGGTCATCGATGTAGATCAGAAATAACAGGGGACCCAGTACTGACCCTTGAGGAACTCCCGCAGAAATGAAAAAGGAAGATGAAAGGTCCGATTCGGATTTAACTCTAAACGTTTTGTTGTCAAGACATAATACAATCCAGCGAAGAACCTCTTCTTGAATATCATGGGCTTCCAGTTTGTGCTTCAGGGTGCCGTGTGAGACACAGTCAAAAGCCTTGGCAAAGTCGAAGAAGATGGCATCTGAGACGAGGCCAGTGTCTCTGGCGGCAATTATCCGTTTCACGGGATTCGCCTTGAAGGTCGTTCCAAAGAAAACACGGTCCTTTTGGCGCGGATCCTCGATATTCAAATATTTTTTGAAATTTTAAAATCGGACTTTCAGCGAAAGTATCTACAGAAAATCAATTGTAAACAGGCGGTGTTGATTTAAAAATTGAAATACATCGAATAAGTCCCAAAAGTATTGGCTTGTTGATGGAAAAGTTTTCAACCATTTCCACGAAAATATCCCGTTATTGGCGTTAGCTCACTTTTCATCTCTAATAAATGCGACTTCTGCAATTTTCGAGGTGATATACGTCATCCTATAGCTTGAGGGCGCTTTGTTTAGCGGAGTATTGAAGATATGATCGACATGGTAATATACGACCATACAGTGTTGGCATTGCATTTCAACAAGAACACTAACACATTTGATAGTGGAACATATATGACAACATTTCCAGTTTCTTTGTCTACACGATGTTCACACTATTTCTCTTCATTTGGAAGACTCCGGGTAGATACTGATCGATGGAACGTTGCTCTGTGAAATGGTTAGAAAGGACGTTATCATATGGTTGATTCCATCTTCGACGTATATGGGACGGCGTAAGAAAGGGGTATCAAGTCCAATTCTATCACCAAGAATCTTCAGAGGTAAATGTACCTATTTTACTGCATTGGTTCTAACTAGATTGAGGTCGCGTGGCGTTCATATGGAACTATATGTGGAAACAGATTAAATCGAACTGACTGCGGATTACCGGGAGGTGAACCTCCCAGCCAGTCACACTATGATGTTTAAAACTCCAGGTATTTATCGCGGTGCAGAAACATATTCCAGTCATTAAGACAATCAAGGGAATAAAAGAGGACGGTAACCATGTACCCCAAACGTCTCAACTACAGGTTTTTCATCACTTCCCGCGTGTGTCCGTCCTCCAAATTGTTCACGGTAAACGTAGTTTCGGCGGAGCAGCTACTACTGTGAACATAGAATGCATACGTAGACGCTGATCATGACTTGAGTCAATCGGGTGAAGCAGCAACTTGTGTGGACGTATAACGCATTCCCTGACATTTTTCATAGCTTAGGTGAATCAAGTTGGAATAGTCACCAACGGGAGTGCATACCCAGCAGTTCTTCATAGTTTAAGTGAATGAGGTTGAAGCAGTTACTATGGTGAACGTGCATTCTGAGACGTTGTTGATGGTGCAAGTCAATCGGGTCGACGAGCTACTAGTTTGGACTCATGCTGCATTCTGAGACGTTATTCGAAACGCAGCTGAATCAAGTTGGAATAGCCACTAGTGTGAGGGCACACTGCACATCCAGACGTCGTTGATAGCCTCAGTCAATCGGGTGAAGCAGCTATTAGTGTGAACCCATACTGCATACCCAAAAACTATTCACAGTTCAAATGAATCAAGTTGAAGCAGCCACTAATGTGAACGCATACTGCATACTCAGATCTTGTTTATGGGCCATGGTAGCGGGATAAAGTTAGCGATTACATTCTCTGAATATATCTATCTATATATATAAACTGCATCAATGTCGGCGCACTGAACACCTGTCGAAGCATCGATTTCATACGAGTCTTCATCACACATCCTTACCCGGATATTCAGAGAAAACACTATGTGAGCAGCAGGCGCATAACCTAATTATTACGTTGGCCACATGTGATGCCGCGCTGAAAGGCTTTTTAAGAAGGCCTTGCAAAAAGTTGCACGATCGCAGGTTCGAATCGCATCGACATGACTGTTTTCGCATAAGTTAAGGCAGCCCGGGACAACCTATGTTGTATAACAGACAGCTTCGTTTGTGAATAGTATAGTGTGCACATTCGGGAACTAAAAGGCAAGCCTCAACGCCAGGAAGACGATGGACCAGAAGCGAATAGTTTGTGCGCACTACGGGGGATTTGCCACCATGGCGAGCGACAGCGTATTGTTACCCAGTGTGTGTGAACGCAAGTCAGCCGTGCAAACGAGTATACGAGTTTGTGGCCCTACGTTTTAACATAACCTTTACGGAATTTCATGCAATAAACAACTTTGCAGGCCAAGCGCCTTTTGCTGTCACAACACCTAGCCCATGTTTGACACTGTGCGTCAATGGCAGAGAAGACCTTGAAATATGAAAACTGAAGACTGAACTATTACCTGGAAAAAATGATCCATCCAATCTGTCGAACAAAACGCGTACTGGGGACTGTACACATTGAAGTTGGAAACAAGGTCCAGACAAAAATGTATGTACTAAACGTTTAACTGCTGGGAGAAGGGTCGAGACTAATCTCACAATAGCGTGTTAACCAAAAATGATGACAAAGAGTTTCCGAAAATCTATGTGGGGTTAACTGAAAGCTCACCAACAAGCTGTACAACAGAACACCAGTCGTAAGTCACTGTAAACTAAATAGGTGATTCAACATAAAGTAATGTGAGCGTGTTAGCTAGTGTCATCCTGTTAATTCTCTTCAATAAATTACAGGTAAATTTTGGACTGAAAAATATTGCCACATGAACGATTCAAACGGACACAATCCGTTTTGGTTTACAAGGTGGCCTGTATTTCACGCTTGCTCCCAAACTGTATATTTCCAGGAGTTAAGAAATGTGGTAAGTAGTTGGCACTGATAAGCAGTTGGCACTGAATTCTTATCAAGCTTCCGACGGCAGACGTACACAAAATCATGCGCACAGAACTAACTGGCAGGAAAATACGGTTGCAGCCAGGATCCTAGAGAAGCCAGCCATCACAAGACACAATGAGCGTTCAGACAATCCTGAAACATCTGCAGTAAAACTTGTTTGTCTACAATCTGAACGGGCAACTGATGAAAAATGAGAGAGCGTATGGCCAATCAACAATGTCACAGAAAATGAATTTAACTTCAACGCAGGTGAAATGCAAGTGATCCGTTGATCATTGTTTTGACTACTGCTTACTATTGCAGTCACAACCTATCCAGTGGACATGACATTCAGAATTCTGTTTCTCGTTACCGTTGGTCGATATTATCACCAACATCAGAAGCATATCTGTATGTTTTGAAAGGTTTCACCCTGTTAATATCCAACTCTTAGGCCACAAATGATCAATTCCGGTGCTTCATGATTCTATGATTATGGGTCTTCAATGTGGTATGATTCGAATGCCATTTGGGCCCAGCGTATGCACAACATCACCCCGAAGTATATGGTTTATATTCATCTTAGTTTTCTCAATTTTGTCACAGATCTCTCATTGTTTTGTGAGTAACTATCGCGTTTTATATTCCACCTCGTTTCTCCAAATGACCGTTAAGAGCACTCTTTGTAAAAGTGCAGCCACGGCTTGCCAAAAGAACCTCTGTTGCTAACAACTGTTGTTCAGTGATTTTAGCAACGTCAGAATTCAGCGACACTTGTCTGTACGTTCCCTTGTTTATTACCAGTTGCTCGTTTAACTTTTAGACAACCAAGTTTTCCTGAAGATATTCCAGGATTGTCTGAACACTCGTTTTCATCGTGTTTTGGGATGTAAGTCATCTCGGCTCAGAGATCTCCCGGCTCATCAAAAGGTATAGCTATTTTACGTCATTTCTTTTCTATCGTTTAGAAAACATTCTCGTTTGTCAAGAAACACTTCAGGTCACCATCTCGACCTAATCGACAGCTATTTAACTCGCACGTACAAGAGGTTTTGTGACGCAAACGGAATTCCCGTAACTGTATGCGACGATTGTGGTTTGCTTTCTCGCACACGGACTGCCACTGCCGTTAAGTTTCATTATTGGTAGTTATCAGTACGTTTTGCTATTTATCGCTTGCCCAGCTTGATCCTTCAGATCCCCACCTGAACGTTTTCCAAGGTTAATGAATTATATACGCGGAAAGTATTCGAAACATATCCGAGCAAGCCGGTTGCAGTACACATATTACACTTTCAGTCTATCGTCAATGTAGGAACCTGGCTGTTCGCCAAGTACCGCTTCATAGTCATACCCGGAAAGGGAAGTTCCGTGAGCCAACTAGCCAAACTGTTATCCACCTTATATCATAGAGAAGTGTTGTGTATAGTACAATGTACATGGATTCATTATCAAACATTGTGGAATCTGATATATTCAGAGAATGAAATCGCTGGCTTGGTCCCGCTAACCTGGCCCATAAAGAAAGCCTGAGTATGCAGTATGCGTTCACATTAGTGGCTGCTTCAACATGATTCATTTGAACTGTGAATAGCTTCTGGGTATGCAGTATAAATTCACACTAGAAGCTGCTTCACCCGATTGACTGAGGCTATCAACGACGTCTGGATGTGCAGTGTGCCTTCACACTAGTGGCTATTTATGTCATACATGTTCCACTATCAAATGTGTTAGTGTTCTTGTTGAAATGCAATGCCAACACTGTATGGTCGTATATTACCATGTCGATCATATCTTCAATACTCCGCTAAACAAAGCGCCCTCAAGCTATAGGATGACGTATATCACCTCGAAAATTGCAGAAGTCGCATTTATTAGAGATGAAAAGTGAGCTAACGCCAATAACGGGATATTTTCGTGGAAATGGTTGAAAACTTTTCCATCAACAAGCCAATACTTTTGGGACTTATTCGATGTATTTCAATTTTTAAATCAACACCGCCTGTTTACAATTGATTTTCTGTAGATACTTTCGCTGAAAGTCCGATTTTAAAATTTCGAAAAATATTTGAATATCGAGGATCCGCGCCAAAAGGACCGTGTTTTCTTTGGAACGACCTTCAAGGCGAATTTCGTGAAACGGATAATTGCCGCCAGAGACACTGGCCTCGTCTCAGATGCCATCTTCTTCGACTTTGCCAAGGCTTTTGACTGTGTCTCACACGGCACCCTGAAGCACAAACTGGAAGCCCATGATATTCAAGAAGAGGTTCTTCGCTGGATTGTATTATGTCTTGACAACAAAACGTTTAGAGTTAAATCCGAATCGGACCTTTCATCTTCCTTTTTCATTTCTGCGGGAGTTCCTCAAGGGTCAGTACTGGGTCCCCTGTTATTTCTGATCTACATCAATGATCTTCCGGATAGTATTTCCAGCAACGCCCTGCTGTATGCTGATGATCTGAAAATCCAGAATGCCACTGTGGGACCGAGCGAACCGAAGACAACCGGTTGAGAACGATACATCGGGTAGACAAATAGTATATTGTTGACTTGCGAGATAAACGCGAGAATAA
>JTDE01007684.1:0-11307 GCA_014338405.1 Paragonimus skrjabini miyazakii | reverse complement strand
CGTGGCTTGCTCAGGGCGTATTCATGTCATTTTTGTGATTGCACTACCGTATCACACACGATAATTTTCTTGCATCTAGCTGTTTTATCATATTCAGCCAGCATACTATAGAAAGTACACTTTTTCAATCGCACCAGTTCGCTTTTTTCTTTATTTCTCATGATGTGCGTTTGAGTGTGAGATGCGTTTTTGTGCTCCTTATGGATTGGTCAATCGTTTGCTTTTCTCGATTTAGTCATAATCGTTGAAAAATTCCAGTAACAGTAAAGTTTGTTTGTGCCTCATAATATCCCTATCATTAAAATCACCTATCTCAGTCGTTTTGATTAACGCATTCATCCCCTTATGGGCTACTAGTTTATTAGTACGCTATCCGTTTCCATCTAGACTGACCGCATCTTTAGGGTGGAAACTCGAGGGCAGTGTTTCTTTTCAAAACGGACTAGCTGAAATGTTTATAGGACCGTGAAGTTCGCGATCGGTTATGAGTGATGTTCAGTGTATATCAACCAAGGCTGCCTATCTTCTTCTTGTTAATTGTTAACATTTTATTCCAAGGCGTTTACTGTCGTGTGCAATACTAACTTCAAATTTCTTTCCATGGTGATTTAAAATTGCTTCTGAGTACTGTCCAGCTTGGCGTTGGTAAATTAGTATAATTCCTTCACGGTCATCCGTCATATTGACTATTAATCCCACATGCAGCCTTATATTGAGTTGTATTAGATGATATGTCGCTGCGGTTGTCCTGATTTTACTGTTCATTTTGTCCACTTTGGGTGGCACTGGTAATGACTTTTGCGTTTAAGAAACCAAGGAAAGCATACACTGAAAAATTTTATGGACCACTGGTTTAAATGGTAGTTGGTAACAGTCAACTACTCACACGGAATTATTCCACGGGAGACTCCGTCCTGGGTGGTTTGGTCGTTATGTTACTGGTTGACGGCTCGCATTCATGTTTTTATGTGCTCGCTTGCTTTTGAGTAATTGGTTGCTCCAGGCAGCGGTGGGTATAAATTGTACGGTTGACTAGCAACCTGGTGTTTTGTACCGCAGTTCAGTTTGCTGTTGGATCCGGTGTATTTTGCACAGTTTTATTGTCCACTGTTGTTCATTATGTGGTTTCTTGGATCCCGACATGTTAAGGACAGTGTTTTGTCATTCCTGCTCTAATTGATGCTTGGTTGAGTCATTTAAGTTTCGCATCAGCGTATTGCCCACTAAAGTGTTGGGCAGCATAGTTCGTTATTTTGCTTAACCCTCGTTTAGATGGCACACTCGGCGGATCTTTGTGGCTTACAAATAACAGTAGTTAAAACTTGTCTGCGTACGAGCGGTTGATCATTGCGATATTACCGAATCGTGAGCACACGTCAATACAATGTCCACCGATACGGATCGTACACCGTTATACATTTGGTGTGAAGCCAAACTACCTGTAAATCAATTTATGACAGTAGCACAATGTTCCGAACAGGTTATATTACTCCACCTGGAATAACCGTCTGAAGCATTGAAATCGAGGTCACGTGGACAACGAAACACGTCAGAAAATGTTCGCTGTGATTAGATCAACTTGCGTTGTGTCTGATGCGGCTAGTCGATTTGGAGTGCTTTCTTTTGATAACAGCCTTCTGACTCAATTGATCACACCAAACAACGCATATTGAACTAACCCCGTCAAAACATGTTTGATCTTTGTTCCTGTGATTTCGATTGTAACAATCTTGATAAACGGCACTCGCTTTGGTCGAAACATGAAATCATGCACCTTGCTTGTAATGTTGTGTTATTTCTTTAGCTTATTAATTTTAAACGTCAAACCTAACGTTCTACGTTTGACTTCCTTGCACGAAATGTGATATCGGTACTTTCCAAGTTATCTTGTTGAACGTTGATAATTTCGATCAGTCGTTACGTGTTTGTGTGACCGTCAGTAGGTGAGGCGAAATGTGTTGACAACCCATATGTGATTTCCGTAGTTACAAACACGATGTGGCGATAGAGCGATATTTCGATGTTTGATTTGTACATAGAATGAAACAACGTCACACGCCTCCGAATCAATTCCAATTCATTTGTACGACCTGCGCGTTTCCTCACTTTTACGTTTGAGTCATACAGTGGAAGCGATGACCAGGTTGAAAACAACCACCGTAGTTACAGTGGAAATATCTGTTGATACAATTGATATCTTCACCGGTTGTCACACCAAGCTTTCACTCGTGTTGTTGACGAAGGTATTCGGCCTTCCAATTTCCGGCTCTAAACAGCACTAGACTTCACTCAAAAGGATTCGAGTGTGACGAACTGTTTTGAGATAGCGGGATGGATAAAGTACATGCTAGCATTCTTGTTTTCTCTCTCATCAAACTGCGAGTGCTCATTATCGAAACTGAGCTTAATTCTTCCATTTTGTAATTATTCAATTTCAGTGCTGACTACACCGTAAACATTTCCTGTGAAATCTTGTTTTTTTTTTCATATACTTGTAACAATCAGGGGGCGTGCGTCTCAGTTAATTATTACCCAGTTATCGTCACATAGGCTGAGAACTTGCTATTAGAACCATACAGGTTCACAAACAAAAATATCTGTCGTTGCTGTTAACCGCCTACCTTCTTTGCATTACATCAAAATCGTCAGACTTCTCTTCATGTTTCATCCCTCCGCGAACTTCTTGCTGTGTGTACGTTAGACTTTTTGAAACTTCCTCCCGCCTCACACTGGTCTGCAAGACCGATTTGTTCTTTGGCGTTATAGGTGTTGACTCACTTACATAAGTCGGTAATGGTTGTTTACACGCGAATGATTCATTTCTGGTTTGGACGTGTTCCTTTTTATGTTGCTATTTTTGCACTGCCCATCACAAGCCGGAACTGGAACTGACATACCCGCTTCGATGGTGCACATTGCCAATCCAGTGCCGCATGGCGACGTGTAACATCCTCTTTGGACTTTATCAGATAGTTACACACCGACTAGGGCTGTTATCCACATAAGGACCGTGGGCGCCGCGTGTGTGTATGTTTATCTGAGAATGAGTATCATGACATGGTTATCTAATTGACTTTCCTACCCTTTGTAGCTGTAGTTGGTGCTGGTTGACAACTTGAAGGCTACTATATTCATCAAAACCATGGAGAGTTATCATGTGCAGCGAATTTTTTTCGCAACCCTACCTCAAACGATGACTAGGGCGGGTGACACCTGGCGAACAAAGTGCTTCAGCTTACTCGTATTTCGACCGTAATCTATGCCATTTATCAAGTCCGTGGAGCATCGTGAAATGGGAAGGTGTACAGCGTAATCAGGGGGTTGGCGTGTTCAGTACGATTTCCGCAATCAGTTTCTTTTAGTTTACTTGCCAATGATTAACAGTTGAAAATGAATGAACAACTTGATAAAATTTGGCTATACCTGCTGTTATGTGTATAGTGACAGAATTGGACAGGTCAAATCATTATTCACTGTACGTTATTGAGCCTCGTACGGTAAGCACTTGGAATGGAAATATCATTGTTGTACAACTCGTTCGCACTTCGTCCATCTCGATAGGCAAAGCCATACCCAGGTTGCCAGTTTCTACCAAACGTGGCCACGAGGGTCCAATTTTACAACGTTCCATGGCGCATACTGTTTCAAAGTCATGCATGGTATTGATTTTGTCCCTGTTTTGACTCCGATAGAAATAAGACTGGTCAATCTCTATTACGAGTCAAAGCGCTGTTCTATTGGACTGTCGGTCGTGTCAATCGAACAGAATTGATTCCGTGTTGTATTGTAGGACAAAGGTCTGCAAAAAGCAAACTAGTTGGGCTAAACTACTGTGAAAAGTGATCATCTGCAAGAATGAAAGTTTAAAAATGGCCTGACTTGAAGTAAAAACAAACCTATCCACCAGGCCGCTGAAAGCGTCGATTGGGCGTCCTAAATATATGCATCAAATCTGCGTTTGAATTCGTCAATTGATGGTGCCATAATGATAGATTCGGGATCACTACTCTGGTTTAGACATGTTTAAACCCTGAATGATTTGTTTTCAAATCGAATGGCTCGTTTCACTCCCCCAACTTCATCGAGCTACTTTTGGTGAGTAAAAGTGTAAAATCTTTCTTGGTTCTTTTCACTTCCTTGGTGTGCTAAAAAAAGTCGTCGATTGAGAAACCTGTGAAATTTGTATTGCTCATATCTTGCTAGTTGTGCCGTCACCCGCTGTCATTTTTTATCATTTCGTAAAGAATCGGTATTGATTTGTTGCGGTGGACGTTGTTCGTAATCTACTCTTTTATCTTAGAATCTACTTGCTTAAACGTATTCGTTATTTGTCTTTACTTGCTCTATCGATTTAATCGCTTTCTTTACTAGGCAGGTCTCTTCATCACCGCGTTTCCTATCCCAGTCGCGTCAATGGTTCAACCTGTTCACATCCCACACCTTTTTTTTCAAACGGTGATTGTTTCACCTCCCCTTATTCATTCACTTACAGTTTGTTAATCTGGGCAAAGCGATTTAATTATATCGAACTGTGAATCGCCGTTTTTTTTTGCTGAATAGATGAGATTGTTGGTCATAAACATCGATGCTAATGTTTTCCAGCCTATTTTGGAAGTTTTTGAGGATTTTGAGTTTCAAGGTTAATGTAGTTTAGCCTTTATTCAATCCGTATACTCCGGTCAATGTTACCTGCGCACTGTTTCGGTAGCGAACTTGACAGCAAAAGTGTTCATCTCGTCTCACAAAATTGAACACGATCCTGTACAACACCCGACTGTCGTCATGTTTGTGTGCTTATTTAGCATCTACAAGTAGGTCTTCGGAACTGGCATTTAAGGGGTCGGTATATATTTTTCACGAATTTACACTTCTATCGATGCGTCAATTACGTTGCTTTTTCATTTAGGTTCGGTTTCCCATCGTCACACACCACTCTTTGCAGATGAGCGGACGAAGATCCGGACAGTTAGGGTGTGCCAGGTATTTGAACCACCTTGCACCTTACAACTGACGTATTGCATACCCAAATGCAAACTTTGCAAGAGGATAGTCCTTGGTTGCGTGCTTATCCCCGGAGGCGACATCGTAAAAGCACCACCTTACGGTATCCTACTCTTCGGGCTGAAGATTGTGGGTTAGCTACCAGGGGGGTAGTCTCCCTGGAGGAAGTGGAGGACGATTTTACCACTATATGTTCCAAGTTCACCACTTTTCGTTCATATTTCGTACACTCTGGTACTGGTCAGACTTTTGTCAATTCTCTGTTAGCTGATTTGCGTCGAGCTTTTCCAGCATCTACTCTTTCTGAACCCGAATGTGTCGACGTTCTCTGTCTCGGACTCGGTAATCCGGCTACAAACCGTGCCAGTCTTCGGCAGTTGGCCTTGCTGGATTTACTGATCGAACGAGACACACGTTTGGCTCGCTCACGGACTCGACTATATGATCCGGTATTCCGATGTACATCACGACAGTTCATCCGAGGGTTAGGCATGCAGGTGGGTCATATCAGGTCACGTACTGTTGTTGAATTGCTCTAATTAATGTACAATTATCATATTTGCAGCGTTTTGCGCCAGCACTGACTGTTTTGAAAAAGCGATTCACTAGTCATCAAGGATTTTTCTTAAACAGAGCACGTATAGTTGGTCCAATAACCTACCATCTGGTAATAACGGCGGATCACGTGTACTGTACTGTTTAAGCTGATACATCGCGCCTGTTGCAGACTTATTCCGATCGATCAAAGATCCTTTTTTATTTCAGCTTATCTCCATGGTTTGTGATATGAATGCTCGTCTGCTCCACTCGATTAACTTTATGTAGCAGAAAACGTACAATTTGACTTAACTCGCTTGAGTTCTCACTAAAACATCTGGGGGCAGCAACTATTGTAACTCTAATGCAAATGAACACAAATGAGATTGTTTGGAATATTGTCACCGTGGTGTTCTCCTTCTTCAAAAATCGTTAGAAAACACGAAATTTCGTCTCCTTTAAGATTAGTGTTGACGTTTTAAGAGCGATCATTATTTTTTTTAACTGCATTTCAAGTTTTGCATTTTAAGGGTTACGCGAGTGACCATTTACTTTCTATGGAATTCGTTCCGTTTATTACAATGATCGTCCTTATATGGGGAAGCACTGTAATACAAAATCCTGTTCTCATGTTTTTTTGGTGCTTCTGGTGCAGTTCCTCTCAATAGCACTTTCCAGTCATTTTAAGTATAAACAGTTTATATTTTGCATACTAGTCCATAGCTTCCCATATTCCCAGCTGCCAAATGAATACGGGAGATTTTTCGCACTCCTCTTACTAGAGCAGCTGCTCAAATTTTGGTGGTAACTTAGAAGCTGTTTAAATGCTACGGTGTTGTGTGTTAACTAGAACCATTTAGTTATTTTATTCTGGATACGCTTCTATCCAATGAGACAACTAGTTCGGTCTGTAGCCTTCCAGGTTGAGTAGCCTAATGATGGATGAACTTATCCTTTCCGCGGCTGTCAAGCGATTAGCTTTTATTTATACAATCCTGGGTTTAATCTTACCGTGACTGTACGTTGTGAATGCGTTGATCATAGCTGCCTTATACCTGCTATTCCGTGTAGTTTTTCAACCCAATGTCGCGATAATCACCATCGTTAATGACTGAAGTACTAGTGATACAGCAGGTTCATTTTTCTGTTTATATGTAACCCCTATGTTGGGTATTTGTTTGTACGTTGCTACTGAGTTTGAATGTTAGTTTGTCTGGTTTGTTTGGCTTATCTTGATTAGCCTGACAAGCATTCACTTTCAAGGACAGCATTGTTTTTATGAAAGCTAGATAGCATGTGGTGACTGGCACATGATATGCACAAGTTACTATTTGACAGCGGAGAGAAAATCCATTCGAGCCTATCCACCAGTAAGACGGTTTGAGCAGTCAGTCAGCGTCAATTCAGTGTGCATATTGTGGGACCTAAGGAAACAAGGAAACTCAAGAGCTTGGGTGATTTTTCTAGGACGGTATGACACGGGACAATGTCTTCTGAGCCCAATTACTTTTTTTCATGTTTAGTCAGTGTGTCTATAAATTAAACATCACTCACCATTGATTACAGCTGTCGCATTCTCACAGACTTTTCAATCAACATCAGTAATCAAAATATCTTTCAACACATTTGTGATTTCAACTTTGATGGAAGTCCTAATCGTAGGCTCACCGATGGGAGCTGACAAGGCAGATACTGTCTCCTCTTGGGGCGATCGGACAATATGAGCATTACTCACGAACACGTGACCGATCATTTGTGTATGATAGGTCAATCGTACCTAATGTGAGGTCACTGGCGTAGTGGTGAACACGGCTGACTCATGAAAGCTTAGCTGGAGTTCTAATTCCGACCGTGAGGAGGATATATTCTGTTGACGAACTCTAACAAGAACAAAACTCGAGTCTTTTTGAAAGGGACTAACTGCTAGGAGTCTGGGGATGCGACTGTTGCAATCAGTTGCGAGTTGTGTTCAAGTCAGATAAACGAAAGTCCTCTACTCCTCACTGCTAATCAGTGCATGTTGTTCCGCTTCTATATATGGGCGTTGATGTGGCGACGAATTTTTCATTGGAATCCTCGTTTAATTGTTCGCACGTGACATTGCTCCACTTGCGAATGTCTGGAGAAAATAATTGCGCAGCTCCAGTCTGCCCGAAAATCTCATATGAGTGGAAATGTTGCTGCACATTGTTCATATGGATCAGTTAACTGCTTGTTGAAGTTTGTCCTCTAACAGGTTATTTCAGCTTAACTCCAGTCTGATCATCCTAGAGTACTTTTTTTCAACACACTATTTGGTTTATTGTTTAACTCCCCCACTGTGGGACTGGACAATTTAACTACAAACGGCCTACACTGGAATGAAACAAATCGCACCACAGGATACACATACTAAACGGTTAGCTCTAGGCCCAGATATCATCGATATATCGGCCTCATCTGTTTGTCCAAAGTCGACGAATTTTGATTCAAGCATAATTTGTTCTTGCTACGTGTTGCCAAAAATTTTCTTTGTGTTTCATGTCGTTTACGCCTTATTGTTAGGTAATTTCAAAGAACCAGGAGGCTTGTTATCCTCTGTCTCCGGATCGTTATCACTTCATCATGTTGCCACATTGTGCCCCGGGTCTTCTCAACAATTTGCTCCTCACCAACTGGTCTAAACGCTTACTTGATCGAATGGTCCTATTTTCTAACGGATGGCGTGAAATGCGTGTGGAGTTCAACGCTACTGGCGAATCAGAAGATGTGATTGCGCAAGTATTTAGTTGTATCAATATCTTGGAATCCATCTTGGTGGTTGGTGATGGCAACCAGGTGTGGAAAAAGCGACGCACATCCAAGTGCCTTGAAGAACATGACTTTGAGGGCATGCGAATCCAGTGGTTCCGGTCAGAAGGTCTTGCTGAAATGCCACAGCAAATTTGGGATCAGCCGCCCCTTACTTTTGCTGCTGAGGTATCCCAGACTGTTGATTCTTTAACACATTCTAAAACGGTGCGTATCCCTGATTCAGTTGATCACAGTCGATTCTCTGCGGACTTAATTGATTTTCAAACTGTGCCCTGCTTCATTGATTCCGAAGATGAAAGCCCCTAATGCACTATCTGTTAAGAATTCAAAAAATCTCTCGTTGTGAATTGCAGATATTTTGTTCACGTGTTCGGTTGTTCTATTCTTGTCACTTCTAAACTGTGGAAAATGTAGATCGTTTTTGTGGAGACTCACTATGGTACTGTTTGCAACGTCCAGTTAGTTGACTGTGTTTCGCTTTCATTAGTATTTATGGTTTATTACTGACATCTGCTAGTGAACAGCAAGGAGGTTTGAGGTGGATTTTGGATGGTAAGAGTCAAATAAGTCCGCGAGCGCAAACCTCAGACAAAATTCAGTTTCCCCCTGTTACATCATCTAATATGACTGACAATCCACCTTTTATCAGAGCTCTAACGGGCCGAGCTTGCGGTTTGTCTGTGTACAGGAAGCATATTTGCACATTCTAATAACATACTACTGTCCAACCTTGACAGTTCTCGATTCCGTAGCCAAATTTTGTTTTGTGATATTATCTACTCCAATCGACTAAATGCCTTCACCGTTTGCGACGTAGTTTCGTTCGCTATGTTTATTACGTGGGTTGGCTTATTTCTGTTTCCACCTTCTGTGTCGCACAGCGCCTTTGGAAATTGCGCTATAAACAACCGTTTTGTTGCATTTTTGTTACCTAACTTTCAGTTCATCTAGTGATCACTGAGATACTAAATTTGCAATGACTAACCTTTACCTTTTGAGAAAATGGGTAAGCCCATGATCCTGATTTAATGGGGCTGGATAATTAACTTAATATGGTTGCCTAAAGCACCATTCTATCAAGTGTTGAATTGACTGAAACAAAAGGGCGATGTTTTTTTTGAACGCGGTGCTCTTCGAATTTCTTATGCATTGTGCATTATTCTTTTCTGTTAATACGTTAAGTTTCCTTCGTCGTGATGGCAAGAAAACACTACCAAATGCAAGTATTCCGTTCATTCTCATTAGTGGATTACATAATGTTGTGACCTCAAAAGACGCTTGGTCTGCAAAGTGGTTTCTTACACGAACTCCTGTACAGATTATGTTAAAACATAGGACAACGAACACGTACACTCATTTTCACGGGTGACGTGCATTCACACATATTGGGTAGCAGTACGTTGTCATTCGCCCTGGTGGTACTTCCCCCATAGCGTGTACGCACTATTCTGATGGTCGCTTCTTGTCTGTCGTCTTCTCAGGCTGTCTGTCATACAACAATAGAAACGTTCCGTTTTGATGGTGTAATGTTTGACGACAAAACGACGAACGAACGAATGTGATTTCGACGTATCAGCTGTTGTATGAATCGGTGATCTGTGCTTGACTAGATGGGACACACCTTAGCAACAATGCTTGGTCTTGAAAGTTCAGTCATCCAGTGTTCTGTGCTACACATCTAGCCATGTATCGAGAAATTCATCGAATCCAACAAACAGGTGTCATTTGGCCGTTCAGTTGCTCGTCAAAGACAAAGCCATTGGTTGTGTTGTAGTGACCAACGGAGGAGTGCGACTCGGTGTTGGTTTATCCACCGAGCTGTGTAACGATCCACGTCTGATCGTTGAGTTACGCATAGCCCAAAATGTCAGGCTGATGAGAAGAACAGGGAATGCAAACAGTTGAAACAAATTTTGTCAGTTCGGAGACCAGCAAATCCACAAGTTGAATGCCATCCTCGAAATGCACAGCGTCTATTGTCAGTCCTCGAAAACCAATTCTTAAAACTGACCAGAGCGGCAATTTTCACGAGGTCGGGGCTATCAGATGCTTATCTTCAAGTCGCTTTCGCAAGTGATTCAAACATACACAAGAGACCTTTTCAACACAATCTATTGTCTGTTGGTAGAAACTAACTCCAGTACTTCTCCGAATGATGGAAAGAATGCTAACGGATGTCCCAGGTTCGGCAATCTTTCCGGGTCAAGATTCCGATGTTTTAGTCCACAATTTGACGGACTGGCACGCATCAGGAGGTGCAGTTTCCGTGTGTGTGCAGACGAATGTCACATCCTGATTCAGAGCGTAGAGTACCTTGAGATTATCGTCAGTGAAGCTGATGTACGAACTAACTAGTTGTTGAATCATTTCTGTGGATATCTGCTTCCTCAGACTTTTCCTGTATAGTGTGTCCTGTGGTTGATAAACCTTCTCAGTGCGTTTTAGCAACGTTTTGCGAGATCATACTGACTGTTGTACCATTTGCCTTTAAGGGTGTCGGAATCAGTTTTGCTCCCAATACCAGCAAATTTTTAATTCGATGCAGTTAGTGATCACATCGGGTTTACTACTGAAACATTTTGATCCATCGCTTTAACCTGCGGCCACTTCACATGTATTTTACTGCAGCGTTGGTTCTGTTACAGGACCAGTCATGAGCGAAGCATAACAGTTTGTTGTTCGTCGGTCCATCGAGTGACATGAATTCTATTTGAAGACTCATTTCTGTTCAGCTGTCCGTAGTGCACTCCACTCATAGTAGTCGTTCGGTTTTATGATAATTAGCTAACTACGGCTTTCCCCTGACCTCTTCGTCAACCAGAAATGGCATATTTCAGGATTCCATGAGCAGTTGTTATCGAAGAACCGCCGTCCACCTGTCATGACGCAACTTCTGTTTTATGCGTCGCCTGAACTCTTGGAGGTTGAGCTGTTCTGAGCTCGCCTTCGAATGCGTTGTATCTTTGTGTTGTACAC
>JTDE01007683.1:18463-29220 GCA_014338405.1 Paragonimus skrjabini miyazakii | reverse complement strand
TGCAACCGTGTTTTCCTGCTTGTCTGTTTTGTACACATGATTCTGTGTACGCCTGCTATGGGAGGCCTGATATGAACTCAGTGCCACTTTCTTCGGTCGTGCAACTAATTTTACACATCGAATACTTGTCCTTTCCCTAACGACTCATCTATCATTCTATTCTTCAGGGTTGTTTAACCCGTACCTTTTCGAGCGTTGTTTAATGCACTCGCCTGGCGCGCTTTGGAGTGCCATCGAGTGGGTGGTGGCCCACCTCGCGCTTTTTTTCTCCCCTTGGTTGCTGCCGTTGGTCCCAGATTAGGCTAGAGCTAACTACTTATCATATTTCCAAATATTGCTGGAAACATACGGTCTGTTTCCAAACCGCACCGCCTTCTCTAGTTCGATGCCTGTTGGGATTACTGTTCGATTGCACTTCATGAAAGGCGTATTACATTGTTGGCGGACGAGAGTTTAGCGCATGCCCACTTGGCCACCACATACTCTCCTCGAAATCACATGTAGACTTGATATCTAATCAATGTGAATCGAATGAATCGATAATACAAAATCTATCTCAAAGCTCGCGAGTCCTTCCTTCTTTCTGCGTTCCTTGTCGCTTACCTACTGATTTCTGGAGAGTAAGAGGCTGGGGCAGTCAACCATTTATTTCAGCATATCTGTGAATATATCTGTTCTCACGATTATCTCCACTTTGAACCCGAAATCTCTTTGGAGCAACACGACAGTTCGCATTCATTGGAAACCTTCATTCCCTGTAGTGAAACCCAAGCAAACCACCTTTGCGAACTATTCTGAGTCAGTTGCTTTTGTTTTCATCACATTTAACCTCGTATTCGCACCTAAGTTTTGTATAGTGTTTACGTCTACTACAGTTTTATATGCGCCATTTAGTAAATTGTCCTCATTTTCGTATCCTCACCTCGATTCCAGTGATTTGCTTATCCATCTGGTTACTGCCGCTTCTTCCATCGCCTGCACGAAACGGATTATTTGTATTACTGGTAGATGTCTCTGTGTTCCTCAAGCCACATAATGTATTTGTGCCTATTTTGCACATTTCCCATAAATAGACATATGAAATATGTGTCATTCGTTACTGATGTCTTTACACAAACATATGTATATATTGAAATACCTGCGTTCAGATTTAATAATAATAATATATATTTCTCAACGAATTTGTGAGAAGCACGTTCGGGTGTGTGCGATCATGACAGATAATTACATGCAGTACAAAGCAACAAATGGATATACAATAAGACAAACATGATATCTGTTGACAAAAGAAGACATAATCAGAGGGAAAAAAGTCACAGTTTACAACGTTCGACTTATACATCAGGAAACAAGACAGTTCGTCTGTCCGACAGATTGAATCCAAAAAATGAGATTTTACATTAATTTACCTTTTACAAGGTTAGGTAAAGACAACTTTTCAAATATCTCAAGGTCACGCCGGGAACTACGTGCAAATTCATCTTCGAAGAGATTCGCCGTTATCTGACTTAACATCAGTCGGAAAAATATTGAAATAATTCAGTTTGGGCGAGGAAGGAAGGGAAGTTTCAGAATCCGACAAAGATTTGAATAGATTCCAGCTCGGGACCTCGATGATTGCTCGAAAACGTCGAAAAGTTGAAAACCTTGCTAATCGCTCGACCAATATGGGGGTTTGGGCGCCCATTTCTTTGCATAACAGATGGTCGTAGGAATAAGAAAAAGACCGCAATGTCATGTGTTAAATGGGAAAATGTGAAGAATAGTACGCGGTGTCTAAACTGGCAAGTATCCACAGACAGCTCTTGCGAATGACCATTAGTTAGATTGAGATGAAGGAGATGGCGTAGGTTTGGCGTCGGTGGTGCTATCCGCGCGATCGTTTCGTTGTGAGGGCTGGTGGCCTGCAGATATCCATGGCTTGCACAAGCGTTCGCAAACAATATCGTATGACCTAATAAAGCGTTTGATGTGGTGCTGCAAGTCGAATAAGCGGTGGAGATCGAAGGTGGTTGTGCGCCAATGAGCGATCAGGAGTGACCGTGCAGCAAGGACGGGGATTCTAGTCGTGTTCCTTTTGCATTACCCGCGTTAGGTAGTGCTCACGATGTCGCAGAGTCCGATGCCGGCTGAGATGTGTCGTGGATGAAAACTGCACTCGTGTGGATGAGCGACAGAGATTGTCTCTGGGTCGGTCCTGAATGTTGATGATGTCGTAGCAGAAATGAGATGAGCAACAAGTTGGTATGTCCGATGAATTGTCCGTGGTAGAAACCTGCTATAAGTGTTGAGATATCTGATATCATCCGGGAATAACCCATCCAGCAGTGATGCTGTGACAAGTGTTAGTGGTTTGAACCGACAGGACGTTTAATCCGAGGTGTGTACCGTGCTGCTTACAACTGTAAGAGCTACACCTTTGGAAAGATGGCCGATAAAACCACAGCTGCCAGATTTGTTGACCCGTGAATAATAAACTATGCCAGATGCTGTCACTGGGTCGATCGCAGTGTGACAACGGGATTCGGGGTCAAGCTAGGTCAGTAGAGCCGCGTTGGCTACTGAGTCCCGTGCTGGAGTAGGTTGGGCTGGCGGACATTGTTACGTGAATGTGCGAGAAGACCAACATGAATTGGAACGATTGAGCTTTCCGCAAAGGTGTTAAATAGCCGTATAACTAAACGGTGGTGGCGGTGTGCACAAGAAACGATCTCGAATGTGATGAGCTTTGCAGCTATGCAACGATGCAGGCGGTGAGTGAAACGGATGCAAGTGAAAACTACCAAATTCCTACGAAAATAATCAGGCGTAAACGTTTAATTGTGCCTGATGGCGCCGACGTTGTGCCTGGTCCAATGCGCAGGCTGAACACGTGTCCACCGTTAGACGCATGGTTGGCAGATGGATTAATCAGATGGGCGGGGATTATAATTCGGTGGAATAACAATGACCAGTGAAAATCGAGTATTACAATGCTATCAGTAAGCCTGGTTATAACCTGCTGCCGCGCAAAACGTATGAAACGACCAAAACGTGAACGCGAATAAACCTAGGGAGTGATACTAAATGACGTTCATAATCAAATCGGTAACGTTACTAGAAACGGATGATGAGCGCGCCTAAATAGGGGTCGTCGATGTGACACACGTCGTATAGACTGAGGGACCCAATATAAAGGAACTGATTCACCAATCTGTGTTGGGAGTGGAGGCAAAAATGCGACCAAAGAAAGCGTTTGGAACGTGATCACCAATTTGTAATGGTGACGCAGAAGTGAAACGTTCAGAAAAGAAATGCTCGTTAATAAGGTTCACCAGTTTGTGATAGCGACCTAAGCAGAAGCGCTGAAATGTCTCTATTCATGTTTACTAGTTTGTAGCGAACGAAAACGAAAGTGCTGAAATAAAAATGGATAGCATTCGAACTCACCAATTTGCAGTGGCCAAGTGGGCATGCGCTAAACTCTCGTCCGCCAACAATGTAATACGCCTTTCATGAAGTGCAATCGAACAGTAATCCCAACAGGCATCGAACTAGAGAAGGCGGTGCGGTTTGGAAACAGACCGTATGTTTCCAGCAATATTTGGAAATATGATAAGTAGTTAGCTCTAGCCTAATCTGGGACCAACGGCAGCAACCAAGGGGAGAAAAAAAGCGCGAGGTGGGCCACCACCCACTCGATGGCACTCCAAAGCGCGCCAGGCGAGTGCATTAAACAACGCTCGAAAAGGTACGGGTTAAACAACCCTGAAGAATAGAATGATAGATGAGTCGTTAGGGAAAGGACAAGTATTCGATGTGTAAAATTAGTTGCACGACCGAAGAAAGTGGCACTGAGTTCATATCAGGCCTCCCATAGCAGGCGTACACAGAATCATGTGTACAAAACAGACAAGCAGGAAAACACGGTTGCAGCCGGAATCCTTAGAGAAGCGACGCGATCGCTGGTCACTACAGAAGTAATCACACATAATATGATGATTAAAGTAAATGTTATATTTTTTGGCAAAAACTTTATGCGATTTTATTATTTTTCCTCCAATAAATTATATAATATTTGTAAATAATTGCTACGGCATTCTGCGATAATTGGGTAACCAGCAGCTTCTCCTAGACTGATTACCAGGTGATAATCAAAACTCCGTCCGAAGTTTTGTCGTCAGTTAGTTTTATGGGGACAATGTTCATGCCCACATTGGTTACCAATCGTTAATGGTGAGAGTTTCGAGGCAGGGGGGCAACACACAATATGAACTGAGGTTTCAGTGGGTTTATTATGTGTTTTTGACATAAGTTAGTTTTATAGGGTCAGTGTTCAAGGTAGAATATGTATTTCATAGCACGTTACAGTCACTACTGGAGAATGGGGAGGGGTTGAGGGAGGGGAAACAACGCACGTTGTGAATTGGGGTTATAATGAATTTATATAAGGTGAACGTGGGAGTGCTTTTTTGAGTTTTCTGTGGAAAGTTTTTGTATGCCGGCCAGGTAAATCGTCAGTACTGACTACCATTAATTAAAGTCTGATTGCTAACCAAGGTGAGCAGGTTATTACCAATGGGCATATGTATAAATTGTGGTAAAGTGTGTATGCGAGATATACTCCTTGTTTTACTTTTTGTTTTAAGTACAACTCTATGTAGGTGACGCTCGTGAGTAAAATGCTGCGGTCACGTGAGTGCGCAATGAATCAAATGCGAGATGGTATGTGAGTAATCGGTGGATACGCAGTAAACATTTTCAAGCAAGCTGGCTTAGATGGGACCCTGATAGTAAAGACAGGTACATACGTTTATCCTGCTGACGGCTAAGCGTTATCTGGACCGCATTCAAAAATGTCATCCGAAGATACACATAGCTTGAAGATTGAAATTTTGTTTGAGGACGCAAGGAAGCTGTCCAGGCCCTGTTTAAAATGCTGAATGCTGTTGATGGCTCTGATTTCATTCGGAAGTCTATTTCAAATATAGGAATATTTTACAATAAAGAAGTTGGCTGGTATCTTTTTGCGAGCTAACAGGGTGGACAAAGTGGAACCCTTATTTCTTATGCCATATGAGGAGCTGTGTTGGAAGTGAACGGCGAAAGCTTTGGTGATGGCGTCCAAGTGTATCAGTTTATACAGAATGGTAAGGTTCAACTTTAGCTTTCGTAACCAAAGTGGATGAATACCGAGTGTCTGACAACGTTCACTGTAGGTGAATGAGGATAAATACCCTGTTAAGCTTTTGGGAAATGATCGTTGGAGATTTTCTAAAACAATCCTATCGATTTTTGTAGGTGGCAGTAAATGAAGGTGCAATACTCAAGTTGAGGTCGAACATATATTTTGTAGACAACCAGCCTCGCATCCGGTAGACCGAATGTCTTTTTGATACAGCCTAACGTTTTTCTAGTTTTTGCTACCCGAAGGCGTACTTGTTCAGAGAAATTGAAGGAGTTTCAATACCATATTCCTAGATCTCGAACGGATGTGGTGGTGTCAATATGATGACCGTCTAGTGAGACAGACCCATTTGGTATTTGACAACCATAATTGATAATGTTTGACTTGTTTGCTGAGAACGTCATGAGCCATGCTTTGCACCACGACTCCAAAAGTGCTAGGTCGTGTCGTATATTTTGTAGACACGAGGCGAGGTTGCTGGGCTGGCGGACTGTATAAAAGATTTTGAGATCGTCAGCAAGCAGAAGGGGTTTGCCATGTTTAATAACATCGCATACGTCATTTATATTCACGAGGAAGAGCAGTGGTCCCGGAACGTTTCCTTGAATCACCCCACTAGTCACTGGTTTTGGCGTTGAGCAGTGCTCTCCCATTTTGACAGTTTGGGTTCGGCCCTCAAGATATGAAGAAATCCAGCTGTACAGGGAGTCTTGCATTCAAAGGGATGCTATTTTGATTCACAGGCGCTTGTGGGGCACATGGTCAAAGGCCTTTTGCATGTCAAAAAGTATGATAATGACCACATTTCCTGCATCGGCAGATACCGACGTGTGGTTTAAAAATTCCAATCGACATGTCATGCAAAAGCGCTTACAGGAGAAGCCGTGCCGCGAAAGGTTTATAAGGTTTGTTGACCTAAGAAATCGACGATGGGCGTTTTTATTATTCTTTCAAACATTCTTGAGTAGATTGGTGTGTGGCTTATTAAACGATAGTTGCCAACTTCCTGTCTCGGACCACTTTTGTAGTACGGCATTACGATTGACTTTTTCCACCGGGGAGGGAAATTGCTGGATGGAAGTGATAGCGTGAACAACTTTGGCAAGAGGATGGGTACATCCTCACCTCCTTGCTTGATAACGACTGGTGGGATACTATCAGGTCCACGGTGGATTGTGTGTTTAACGGTAGCCAACTGTAAGCGGATACTTCTAACATTAACCGAGATATTGAACAGAACTTTTGTTGTTTTCAACGGAATAACGGGTAATACCGTGCACTCCACTCTAAACGCAGCAGCAAAATGTGAGTTGAAGAGTTCACTTATTTCAACTGGGTAATCGGAAACCGTATTAGTTCTGGAAGCCATAACTTTTATAGGAGGGTCCCTCATGGAATTTCTCCGCCTCATCAGTTGCATTAGTCTCATGCTCGTTTGCTCACTGCCAAGCGCAAGTTTTTCTTCGTTTGCATAACGCAGTTACGTTCTGTATTCTATATGTTCGAACATGCTGCTCATTTGCATTACTAGGGGGGGGGGGCAGAATATCGATAAAAAAGTGAAGTGTTTGATAAATTCCTCGGTTGCTACTTTTGGATCCGATGTAAGAAAGGACGTATTCTAATTTACGGATCTTAGTAAGGAGGAGAGGGTACCCCAATCGATGTAATTTGATCGGACGGTAGAATACAACTGTATTTGATAACTGTATTGAGGTCAAACTGACACCTGACGATATTATAGTCACTTCCTGGAAATGGTTCCCTAACGAATATTCCTACGGACGAGATACCTGTAGTGAACATGGGATTCAACATATGTTTCTGTCTGGTGGGCACTAAGGCATGTTGGGTCCATCCATTCAGTTGAATGCATGAAAGAAAATCAGCTTGCTTTGCAGGAACTGTGAATGAGGTCCAGGAGATATTTGGCATTTTAAAATCACCACCTATCAGTTTGTATTCGCAAGGTATGTTTGATACATGACATCACCTCTACGAGGTCAGACAAGTCATTGCTAGTAGCATTAGGCGGTCGGTAAATACATCCAATAAGTAGGTCGCGAAAACCTATGGAGACCATTAATCACAACGAGTCCTCAATTTTACTAAGACTAGGCTCGTCAAGTGTAACTGCGGAAAATTGCTCTTTTAGGTAAATGCTGCATCCACCGCCCCGTCCTGTGAGACGATATCTACGAAATACCTTTTGTCCTATGAGGCTTTGTTATGTGTCTGTATTATTAAGGGAGCACCACGTATCAGTGACGAGAATGATATCGAGATAAGAAAAAAGGACAAAAAATCTAAGGATAAAGATGTTGGTGGTTTCTACCTAAGGTGTGGTGTAAACCTGAATAACACGTCGCACCCTATAATTAAAAATATGCGTATTTTGTTTGCTGTTTAGTAATTATGCTGTAATGTAGCTTGCCACGTGTACGCGAGTCAATGCTCACTTATCCGACGGATAGTGACCAACTTTGATGTTCTTTTTTATCCCACGATAACCTTGACTCCCACTTCTACCGTTTCAGCTACAAGCCTTCTATCTTCGGATCATGGATGCTTATGATTCTGATGACTGTTGGTCTATGTTTTTTCTCCGGCTGCAGAATTCGCTGACGACTGCCAGTATGTTATCCCGTTTTTTGCCTGAACTGGTGGAGATCTGTATAACGCATCCTGAACGGTCTCAATGCAAGTTTATTCTGGTTTCTGCCGTGTTTTTTTGTTAACAACCTTGATAACAGCTTAAGTGTAAACGCAAATTGTATTCTTAAGCGGTGATCATAACTTAAATCAACTGGACGGAGCAACCACCATAATGAATGCATGCGGCATACCTGGCGTTGATCATAGATTAAGTCAAGTGGACGGAGCAGTTACCAATGTGAACGCAGTTCGTATGAATCAGAATGAAAAACGCGTGCGATAATGTCGATGTATATTATATAATTCGTAACAGATCGCTATGAGACAAGGTGAAAAGCAGTTGGCCAACAACGCTTCCAGGATTCTGTTTTCGCCAAATGATCTAATAATAACAATGGTATATTTTTCAACGCATCTGTGAGGTGAGCGTGATCAGTATACGAATTGTAACACTAACCGCATACCGTACACACAACTGTTAATTGTCCAATACACCAATTATGGAAATAAAGTAACAAAACAGACATAATAAGAAAGGAAAGTTATAGTTTATGAAGAAGTATTTAACTCACTTACTTCAGAAAAGACAGTTCTCACAATTTTCAATGATCGATAAAAATTTCTGAGTAGTTAAATCAATTCTCGATTCACAAGGTTTACGCTGGCCTTATGTTCAAGGTCATGCCAGAAAAGAGACTTCAGGATGGAGAAAATGAACAGTCGAAGAATTTCGCCACCATTTGACGTAGACGGTTCCGGAAAAATATGCAGAAACTTTTGTCAAGATGAAGGAAGATAGGAGGGCTCAAATTTTCGTGGAGAAATGGACGACCTTCTGAACTGGATTTTGTTATTTCCTCTAAATCGACGGAATTTCACAGACCTGACAAATTGTCCAATCAGTACAGAATTTCCATTGTCCGGACGTTATGGAATGTCGTCTCGCGTTAGAATTAATTGCGAAATCAGGAATGGAAAGCAAAATTACGTGATAAACGGGAGAACGTAAAATGATCACGTGAATTGTGACGAATAACGGAATATTATTTTTTCTAAACAAACCTATTAAGATAAGATTTATGATTTTGTGTTGGTTAATAGAATACATGACTCTAGCAAACAATTGTTATCGTACAGCGCGAAAAGAGAGCGATTCACAGCTTTTTCTGGTATATGACTACAGCCGAATTCCGATGACGATTTAGTATACACGGCCGATATGTGAAATGGAAAAGATATTTGGCAACACGGGAAGATTGTCGGGTATGTGTGACTAAAATTGCCATTCATATGACCCGGATATGGAACGAAAATGCTTGTTAGCAAATGACAAAAGATTTTCTATATTATGTTTGTGGATCACGCTGTTTTAAGGATCCACGAAATTTTCTGAATGATTGATTGTCTAATGCTCGTGATGAGCTGTTTCATCAAGAGCTCTGTAGGTTCTCCATTATTCAGTGATTATTATGGTGTTCGGCTGAAAGCGAATGAATTAAATAATGTATTAGGCCTTCCCGAACATATCTTCGGATGATGGGCAATAAGGTGGCTGTATTCCGTCTGCGTAATCTGCGGCCGGCTTGCGTTGATCTGCTCCGAAACAGCCGCCTTGTTTGCACACATGGAGACATAAATCAAAATCTGCAAAATGCAGAACAGTTGAAAGAATTTGTTTACCGACGGAATCCATAGCATCATATCCAGATGTTGAGCCCACTGTAGTTATTACGACAACCCCACCGTCGCACACACCCTTAGCACCAGGGCCGCAACTCCGTATTCTAAACATGAAGTACAAACAAGCTGAACAACATACCTGCCTTGGATGGTGCACTCACCCGATGCCGATATGTCATTAATATCAAGACACATTGATGACCCAAAGTCCGACAGTCGTGGAGCTCCTGGGATGGCACATCGGGAACTAAAAGGGGGCATATGGACGGTCAAAAAATGAGACAACATACTGGCAGCCGTCAGTGAGTTCTGCAGCCGGAGAAAAAAAACATAGACCAACAGTCATCAGAATCATAAGCAGCTTGTAGCTAAAACGGTAGAAGTGGGAATCAATGTTATTGTGGGATAAAAAACGAGCATCAAAGTTGGTCAATATCCGTCGGATAAGTGAGCATTGACTCGCGTACACGAAGCAAGCTACGTTACAGCATTATCAGTGAGCAATAAACAAAACAATACGCACGTTTTCAATTATAGGGTGTGACGTGTTATTCAGGTTTACACCATACAGTAGGTAGAAACAACCACGTGATAAAGTAAACCGTTTTACATCAGAAATCTTATCAGGGAAACAGATAGAGTATATAATTCAGATGTGTAGCTAACCAACAACCGTGGTGACATAGCTTTCATTAGGAATCGCTGCGATATTCCGCGTACAATGCAATGTGAACACAATGTGATGGAAAATTACAAACTCTACTATATCTCCAAGACCACGTAAAATTGAGCGTTTCTGCAAATCGATGAAGTTGATCAAATCGATGATGTCTATGTATTTGTCCCATAATATGCATTTCAATATTTTACGAAAAATTTGAAAAATCTCTTTTCGCGTCCAAATAACCGTATTCAGCTCGTTTTGGCCTTGAACCACCATGCTGACGATCTACATAATTGTCCTGGTGTTGGCGGGTCGTCCGGTAGGTTAGAGACCAGTGCGGGTGAGGTGATGCAATTATATGAGGAGAGCTGAAGGAATAGTGCGTAGTATTTGTGAGAAATCAAATGCAAATATGAGCCTTTGCGCAGTAAATCGATTTTGAGGCCAGCCCTCATTTGGCCCCCATGGGACTCCATTTTCACCCACCGCCAGCCCCCGAAGGCCCTCAGAGGTCCTCTAAGGGACCATATGGACGTGCTATTTGGGACATCCACTATGTATCTGAAAGTCCAAAGATGGATAAAATAGAGA
>JTDE01007682.1:9352-25390 GCA_014338405.1 Paragonimus skrjabini miyazakii | reverse complement strand
TTTGCGGTCTCCACAATTATCTGTATTTTTATTTCGCGTCTGGTATTATTGCGTATCCTTAAGGGAACGTTAATTTAGTGCCCGTACGCACTAAACTATACCCCTGTCTACAACTATCATAGTTAAACAATGTTAACCCTTGTGTACCACCAAATATAGATTCTAGCTTAACTACTGACCTTATAAATCGTCAACAGTTCGCATGGAACCTTGATTACCACGTGATAATAATCTTCTAGCGCGAACGTGCACTAACTTAACGCTTTACGAGGTGTACGCAACAATGCCAGACGCGAGATAAAATTTTCAATTGCGGGAGAACGAAAAGGTTTTACACGATAATTACAATAGGTCTCGATCACTGACACCGATACACAGAAATAGCTAGGGAGGTTAAGGATTTGCTTGTCAAGTGCGCGAGCAAGCCGGAAGTGTGTATATGGCGTCTTTGGAGCGCATAGGCAGACAAGCATACAGTCAAACAAACGCGATCCCATGCAGCAAGCAGACGGCTGACAAAGATCCTTAAGATGGTATGTACAATGTGAATTAAGATTTTGGGAAGAATTTTACACATCGTGCAGCAGGCAGACCGGAGTTATCCTCAAGTCACTACAAGCCTAGAATTCGCTGCTTGTTAGTCAAGTATCGTGGAATATAATGGCAATTGTCTGCCAGTATTTTAAACATCATTAGAGAAACAAAAAATATAACATAGCATCAAGTTTTTATAAAGAAAATGTTACGTGTACATTATTTGCCATATAACATGTAATCACTCCACATTTTCTTATTTAACGCGTAAAACAGACCTTTCTATCACTCCCACGAACATTCACTATGCGAGGAATTGTTTCGCGATTAATTGATGCTGGAAACCCCGTATTGTTTAAGCGGTTCGCGAGATTTCCAATTTTTGAACGGTTTCGAGAAATCGACAAGGTCCTGCAATGGAATCTGCCCATTTCTTCGTCTGATTTTGGAACTCACCTTCCTTTCTCCCCCAAACCGAATTAATTCAACATCTTCCATAAAGGGCAATATGTGAAACAGCTGATTGAACAGGATGAAACATTAATGCACTCATCACGTTAAAAACCTTTTGGTTCTTTCAATCACGGAAGCTCCCCTTAGTGAGGGCTGTTGGACCGATGGTACCGCAGAGACCATAACATAACATAACTGTTTGTCGTCGTGACCTGTTTGCTGGTGAACGCCAAACGAAAGTGGGCTGTGATTTGCGAACGGCCAACCTGAAAACACAGATTATTGCAGGTTGTAGCCTTAATTTATTGCTAACCAGGTAACAGTAGTAGGGCAATCAAATATGCAACGATGCAGAAGTGGGACGACATAACGTTTGTGCGCATATATTTTTAAACGACTGTCGATCTGATATCTTCCAGCACGACGATGTCATAACCACCAACTTAGATTAGATACATGCGCACGATAATTGTTTCATTTGAACCCTGCACAGCTTCCCCTTTTTGCGTTTCGGATGTTTCATCTGCTACTTATTTGCTTTGCACATCGGCTTCTGGTTACATTTTAAGAGTTTTGGATGGCAGTCCACGGACTGTCGTCTGTACTTATTGTTTTAGTCGGTCGAAGTTGTTCAATGTCGGCTGTCTGGCTGCGTAATGAAATTGGATAGGGGCGGTTTCCTTATTGGAGAAGGTTAAGCCAATCTGAGTTTATGCACAAACTGTTGCAGAGGAAAGTATGTTCAATCGGTGCCCATCAATCAAAATTAGCGTTTAGTTGCTACACCGAATTTGGATTGTTTAAACTGGAGGATAAGACAGGCCGTTTGAACGCCCACTAAACTCAAAGAACTGAGTTGCTCGAGGCAACATCTTGGAACGTAGGAAAGAACTGGTCGGTAAAAGCGGTAGAATGCTCATCCTCCAACAACAGACACAGAATGTTTTTCCCCAATAAATGGTTACCGTTTTCTATTGGGTTGAGATCACTTCGTGCTCCTCAGACAGCTGTCGTACGGGTTTTCATTATTCGGTAGCACAGCACGCAGTAGTTGGTCCCTATTATTTCTTCACTCTGAATGAATTTACGTTCACTTTGTAAAACCTCAATCACATAAGCACTGTTCTATCGGCCACCGGGAGCGGTTCCATAAACCCCAAAGATCAACGGAGATTGAAGGTTTTACCTTCGTTGGTCTGCCTTCCACCGATAATTACCAGCAGTCTCAGGATCTGTTTCATATGAATGCCGTCCACGAATTTTTCATTCTGTAATTTGAGTAGAGTAAGGTGTTGTGTAGTGCGGGACGGACAGTCGCAACGCTTGCTCGACTGCCGCCTTGACGCTTGACCAGAATTGTGATACTGTTCACCGGGCTGGTGTTCGCGCACGCAGTCGTATCATCATAAGACATCCTACAACCTGGCGAACCTCTCCTGTGGACCTTTGAATGTTGTAATCAACAGTGGCGAATGCCTGTATGTTCGCACCGTTCGTTCAGGTGGTATTGTCGAACTTGTCACACAAAGTAAACCATTGCTAACATTTATTTTAGTGACATACAACAATTTTTAGCACGCTTGTTTACATGCCGACCGTAGTGAGCTATCACCGGTTCTGTAAACTCTTTTCCTTATTGAGCTAATACTGCTTTGATCGGTTTCACTGGTTCCAACGTCCAAAACAAACTCTTTGTCACCCGGTTATACGTCAGGAAAATTTAACGTTTATGTCGTGTAGAAGTTTTTGCAGTGATTTGAAGGTCTGACCGCAATTCTGTATCCACCAGAACTCCCAACGTCCGAATTATTGTTTTTTGGATGGGATTGCAGGCTAAACGAGAGATTAAGCGATGACAGTAGGCTGAGAGTCCGAGCAACGATATCAGCTTGTCCATCTTCTTCGGATGCGTACGAATACATGGCCCAAAATTGCATGGCCCAGAGGGGTCATCCATTTGAAAAGAAAATATGCCTCGTTGGTTTCAATTTAAGAACACGCTTAATCTGGTGGTCATGAACGAACCGGAAACTGTGTTTACTCCGTTGTCCAGGTCTAACTCAAAATATGACGTCACCCATTCACGCTAAGCACGTTCCGGAGAGCTTTCTACAGTAAACACTGAAGTAGTATCGCTGCATCTGGCAATCCGAAGATAATTTGGAGGTTGTGTTATCTTAAGGGTACTGTGAAACGGTCTCAGCTGGGTCGTCCTCTTCAGCCTCTAACTGCCAATAGTTTGATGCCAGCTTCAACAATCTGAAATACGTGACCCCTCCAAGTGTACCAAATAGGTGGGTGACTGATTGCACTAAGTTTACGTTTCTTTAACCGACACGTATCGTTTCTCCTGAAATGAAGCAGCCCATAGAAACTTCGAGAGCTTGATCAAATAAATCTGCCGTATGTCGTTGACCATTTCACGAGTTTTCCATGGAGTTATGTGGGTATACTTCGGCTAGGTCTGTAAACCATTGGTTCATCACTTGGACTAATGCCGTATTTCCGCAGAGCCTCGCGTTCATTTCTGTTCCCCTCGAGCGAACAAATCTATTATAAACGTTGAGCGCTCGGTTGCCCACGAGCCATCAGAGCTCCTCTTTGACTGCGCATCTAATTTCCGGGAGTGAATGTAATATGAGTCTGCGTTTGGCTCGGGAAAAGGTTTACCTCAGCCGTACTGGTTCGGTTCCAACAGGGTACCCAAAGGGACGCCAGAATTCTGCCAACATCCTATTAAACACTGCGGTACCCAGGATTCTGACTTCGGTAACAAGTTTGAATGCCACCACCCAAGGTGTTCAATGTTAAGTTGGAATAGGGACCCCGTGCGAGGGTACGGGGTCACTTTTGCGCATGATTTCCACATCGCGCCCTCAGCTGTTTTGAGTTTGGCGGACCGTTTTGCCGAAATGAGAGTGACAACGAGCATGGTGCCGTTGGACTCTACAACGTTGGGCAAGCTTGGAGGCGCAAATGTGTTTTTGCTGGCTTTTTCATAAACTGCCAACCCAAAATCTGGCAAGGTCGCAACTTCTACTCGCGAAGCACTTGAATAATGTTGGCTTCCATTTTGGTTTCTGATTAATAACTGAAGTTAGGGCATTCCGAGGTTACAAAGATGACACAATTTCACGTTAGCTCACTTCGTCGTGTTTAAAGATCTAAATATTATAGTCGGTCTGGATAATAGGAAGGACCAAGGATAGCACTCGAAGACATCTTTTGGGTGGCACTGAAGCATCTACCTGCGTTCTCGATGAAATGTCGGTAATCACTCTCTTTGTCCTCATTAACTTATTTCCTGTTGACCATTCTTCTTACAATCGAAATCTCCTTCTTAGCATTTGCGGACATTATTTATGGGCTGACACGGCCACTCAAATTACACGCTTGACAAATTATCCTTCCAAGGTACGCGAATTTCGGAACATAAACAAGTCATCACATCGTTTGATTGTCGAAGCTTGTTTTCACGCGGCTTATCCGTCCCTAGTTCTCACTGATAAATTCTTGTTTGTTTGTTTAATTTCACTAGCGCTTCACAGCTCCGTCATTAAGTGATTTAATGTGTCTAGCTCTGTTCACGCGGATGGGTGACCTTCTGAGTTTGGCAGATTCGATTTCTGGGTTCAGTGCTTCTTCCTTATTTTTCGTTTTTTAATACTTCTCTTTCGCTTTAGCGCGTTGTTAATGAAAAAGTTCGCCATTGCGACCGTATTTTTAATTTGTTCCGATCCCTCAGCGGACGGAGAATTAAACAGACGCTTGCCGTATCATAGGTACGACTATTCGAGATTCTGCCTACCAATAGACGTCGTGAGCACTATGAGTGGATTGATGACATACAAATCCCAGACAGCCGGTTCATTCACGGCCGCACATATTGCAACATAATAGTCATGTGAACACGACTTATGGCGTTGATGGTGCCCTTGAATACCGCGCTTCCTCTCACGGCCGCTCCATAGCTGCTCACTGAACGTGCGGACGCCCGTCTGGAACGTATCTCGCCAGATTGTCCGGTTCAAAAGCCAGTTCCTTCCAACATCTCAAATCATTGTTACACCATGAGAGACCTACTTGGATAACATTCTGGTATCTCCGCTTTTGTCCACCAGGATTTTACTCACCTGATTTCACCTGCCCGCAGAGCAACTGCATTGAGATACAGACATCGCCCATCCAACAGACGTGACCTTGCTAACAAAGCTGATACAAAATCAGCACAACCTTGATCCAGTCCATATCCGTTCGCCGAATTGCATCAGTGTTCGGGACCATGTCCGACCACCGAATACCCAAGGTGCATTCCAGAAATTGCAGATGGATACGGCTAAGATAGTGCACCATCCGCTGATACATTGTCTGGGTTTTACTGCCGTACAGCAGTTTAAACAGCGCGACCGAGTATTAGACACTGAGCTTAACGACCGTCTTCAGGCTATGGTTGTTCCTGTCACCTCTTTCAAGAAGTCCGAAAGCAACACAAGCTTCTGTCACGCGAGCTCGTAACTGGCGGTCCGAGGACATATCTGTGGACAAACTGTTACTCACGTATGAGAAGTTCAAGGAGCCTTTGAAAACATCTCCGTTGATGTGAATTTCAGGTGTGGCTACAGTAACGGCATATCCGTCCGCAGAAGGCTGAAAGAATAATAAGGTCTCACCTCCGTTCCTACCCAGTCCAATCTTGGATGCCGCAGTTTTGAAAGCCGTGACCAGTCTCTGTAGTTAACCTTTACTCTATGCAACCGGTGCACCGTCGTCTGCAAACAGAAGCATGCGTATTGTTGAAACATGTAGCCGCGCTGTGGAGCCGAAAAGTCTAATATTTGGTAGGCGCCCATCCGTCCGGTACTCTTCATCAACGCCGCCCCCCTCAGATTCCGGTAAAGCGACTGTTAACATGACAATCAAATATAAATTGAATAGAGGTTGGGCTAGCATAAAACCCTGGTCCACGCCAGTGACAATGTTAAAATCATCACAATTCAATCCACATGACCGTACTTTCGTCCTCGAGCCCACATGCGACAATCTAATCAGACGAACTGACCTGGACATCCAAACTCACTAAGCACCGTCGACAACACCGCCTGGCTCACGATGTCGAAGGCTTCGGTGAAGTCTATGGACAAAGCAAACAGAGTTCAATTGCGTTCCCGGCACTTTTCTAGAAACCGTTCAGTGGCAAGCACCAAGACGACCGTACTGCGATTCGCCCGGAATTCACAATGCTGCTCGAGAATATTGGCTCCCAAATCCTTCACATGCAGTCGGTTCGGAATGATTCTTGCAAGCATCTTGCGCGCGCAGTTCAGCAGACTGATGCCCCGCTAGCTGTCGGGGAGCTGCTTGCCACCGTTACCTTTAAACTACGGTGTTTTCAGAGCATCCTCTAAGTCTTGTGGCATTTCTTCCTGCTCTCACATGGAACGAACCGGCTAAAGCAAAGGACGTTCCCGCGCCGGCCAGCCGTTCTTCAGGATATTCCCTGGCAATCTAGCCTGGCATATAACCTTCCCACTGCGCAGCAACCCAATGACTCTCTGCATCTCTGAAAATTCCGAGGTGACAGCAAGTGAGGATTTGTGGCCTGTTGCGGCAGGCAATTCACGCCTGCCCAATTGGTGGTAACAAGCCGATCTGGTAGGCTACCAGAGTGTTTACATCAGACTATTATGAGGTCTTTAGCTGGGTGCACAAATGATCCGTGTTCACGTTAACCAGTTCTTTGTTAGGCGGGAAAAATGGACCGGCAATAGCTCTAAATGTACCGTAGAAGCACTAGTGTTGCCGACGTCCGACGTGGTCTTCCATCCGCTCAGCTTGCTCTGTTCATCAGTTGTCGTTTACTTCATGAACACGTTCTGCCAATTGACGGCAAGTACAACGGACTGTTACCTTCCTGTCTTCAATGTCCGGGTCCATTGTGGAGGCGGTAAATGCTTCATTTTCTGCACGTATCACGCTGGAAATAGCCACATTGTTGTCGTCAAATCAGTTCGGACTTCTCTAGCGTTCGACACCGATTTCCTAGCTAGCTGTTGCCATGCTTTTTTACTTGAGCTGTTGCCGCACACTAGGGTACCAGACATGTGAGTGGCTTGCACATGAGCAGCAATGGCATGTTTGAAAGCGGCCTTTATATCGGAGTTCCCCGTCGTCTGACATCCAACTTCTGCCGTTTTCCGGATGATCTACAATAAACAGTTTCGTTCTCACCAGCCTATAACCGTTAACACAACGGCACATATCATCCACATGATATTTTTTCACAAATATGGCGGTTCTACACAACCACAAAATCAAATAAATGATAGTGACGGTTTTATTAGTGAGTTTACGCCGTGTCGTCGCTCGACAAGAGCTGGATGCGGGAGGTTTTGATAGCCAGCTCGCGGACAACACACAGATGGAACAGATTATCGTAGGGTCCAAGGACCCTCAGCCAGGCCACCAAGTCACGTCCAACTCAGGCGTTCAAGTCATCTAAAAAAACAATTGGTTACTTACGGGAGCTTATCGAATTTTATCGGACAACTGATCATAGAACTGGTCCTTTGTATCTTCAGGGTGAGATATAGCTGAAGCCTAGACACCGGCATTTGTGGTGCACTTACCTCGACCGTGTCGCAAGCGCATCGGTAGGGCTGAAGGGCTGATGCAATGTGGTTCGTCAATCAACTGTAAACAAACATCACGCTTCCGTGTACCGCCTGCCGGGTAACCTATCCAGTAGAAAATTTATCCAGCATCTGCTTCTCAGAGCTTAAACTGGTCTGCAAACCTAGTCTCCCTCTAGGTTGTTGGGCCGATGCCAAGGCGACCCAGTTCCATGGCGATCAGTGTGGTTCGGTGTTCTGGCCACCTTGTGATGCTTCGTTGATTCAACGACGTGCGCACATCCCACGTCCCAAAAGATAGCGCCTTGCGTCACCGAGCATTTCTCGGGATGATCGTCCTGTCACCGATACTTGTATGAGCATAATCTTGTATAAGTTTTGTGTTAGTATGATCAGTAGGCCATGGGAGGGAAGAGGGTTTGACGGTAGTACGTTTTCGCCTGTCCACCTTGTCGTAAACCATCTGATGGGGCGACCCGATGTATACCGCGCGGCGGCCGATACAGTACGGTATTTTGTTTTTTGGTGTACCTGCATTAATTATGTGAGCTTGAGTACCGCCAGAACGCCCAGATATAGATACAAGAACGATTAGGGCCCTTAACCGAAACATTTGGCTAACAGTAGCCTCATAACGAAATGACGTCAGGTAGACGTGTTGCTGCTTGGCGGCTCAGGATTGGGGAGAATTTAATCTTCCTGTTATGTTGCGGGCTATGCATCAGGTTGGCTGACGTTTTCCAGAGCTATTGGGGAACTTACACCGTTGACGGTTTTGAAACAGCAGACCGTCTTGTTGCCTTCTCACTAGGACACTCGGGCCCAGTTTGGAAAGATGATTTGCGTAGGAAAGTTACCGAAAATCCAAGCCCGAGGAAATTAGGGTTGTTTACGCGCAGGTCAGACGCCGGTGCAGTAGGCTTTTTCGAGAAAACCGCTTGCAGCCTCAGAGAATTGGACGGTTTGCTGAATCTGTGAAGCTTACTTCGAAATGAACGCATATCTCGGAGAGCAAAAGCCTGAGTACCACGGCTTTTGGGCTGTACAAAATGACGTGCCCCGATTCGAAAGCTGTGAATGTATTGGCCGACATTTACAGAGGCACTTTTGCTTCACTTGCGCTCGAAGCTTTTTTTGAAGTTGTAAATATGCCGGTAGATACTAAGGGGGTCAGACGTAATGCACACGCTCCACGTTTGCTTTCCGTCCCGTTATGTTATCGCCTGCTCACTTTCACATCGACTGCACGTACAGAGAAGATATATCGTACCTAGACCGCGATATTCTCGACAAGTCATCTCGGTTCGCTTGATTTCACAAAAGGTAGGTGAGCACGTGGCGGTAGATTCCTTATTCATTACTGCGGATGTCTACCGGCTCATCGACCAGGTCGGGTGCAAATTCGAGTATAGGGGCAGATGCACGGAAAACGTCCAGGTTGATAATTGTTTGGGAAACTTCGGGCCTCGATCACTCTAATAAAATAATCTATGCGCATTTTTAAAAAGGTATTCCAGGGGGACGTTTCAGGTATAAGTGTGAAGGCAGAGCTGTTTCGATGGAAGATGGTACGGCTATCCCTGTAACTTGACACCTCCCTAAAAATTATGTAGCGAGAACGCACTGGTAAAATAATATGCAGAAAAAACTTCTGACGCAGGACCTCAAAGACAGCACCTTTTGGATCGTGCGAACAACATGTATTTAGAAGAAAAGATACCGTGTGGATGAGTTCATACTGTGCAGGGTATGATGATCGTCGATTCGAACAAAAACAACTGTTTTTGTGATCCGAAAGTGGACGGTTTAATTCGGTTTTAAAATAGACGCAAGCTGATGAGGCATTTTTTCCTTGCGAACTATGGAAGTTATCATCTCACTTACCGCTTTCGCGGAACATGCGTCGGCTCCTTGACCTACGTTCTCCTTTATTAAAAGCATAGGGTAACGGGAAGACCGTAGGATTCAGAAACCTTGCGCCTTGTGCGAAACAGGTATAGGCGTAGAATCCGTGAACACACCCATCAGGTACAGTCAAAAATCCCTCTGGCAGACCGCGAAATTAAGAACTTTCTTTCCAAGTACATGCGTTGCCAGAGAAAACCGAAGCAATCAGCGCTTTCACTGCGGTTTTCCAACGGGTAAACCTCCTCCAACCCCCAGGTCGCTGCTGAGATGTTCAGAAAATACTACTCAGCAGTTCACAGTGTGGTTCCGCCAAATTGTTTTCCGATTCTCCCGGAGAGAAATTTCTGATACATACTCCTAACGGCTGAATTCTGTGTTCGACGTTCAGGATCTCTTGCTTAGGATCAACCCCTATAATTCAGTGAAACCAGAAGGGATCCATCCTTGAATTCTCTGGGAAGCAGCCCTTGGTTTGGCGGTGTCCATCTGTAATCTGTTTAAAAGGCAATTCGGATCAGCATCCTTCCGGGGGCATGGAAGGATGCGATTACCACACTTATATTTGAGGCAGGCGATCGTCACTCTTCTGCTTGTGATCGGCGGATCAGTTTAACTGGCATCCCATGCAAGGTAATGAAGCGCTTGTTGGAACACTTCATCCCTAGAAACTTATCCGCAAATAGTTTTTTCTCCCCTACTCAACATGGCTTTCTTCTCGACCGGTCATGCATAACCACTATGTTGATCTTCATATATGGCCTGACAGAGGTCGAAGACAATGGCCACATGTCCAATGCTGCCTTCCTCGACTTTGCTAGTCTTCAGCCGTGTCCCACACGGTCCTGTTGCACATAAACTGGAAGCATGTGGGATCCAAGACGAGGTTCGCCGCCAGATTACATACTTTCTTGGTAACATGACTTTCAGAATAAAAACTGGATTGAACCATTCTTCTTCTTCCCAGATCTCCGCCGAACCCCTTCAAAGATCCGTACGTGGTCCGTTGTTGTTTTTGATAAACATCAGTGACCTTCCCTACCTCATTTATAGTAACACACTCCTCTATGCTTAGGAATGCGTGTGATCCCAATGCACTGTAGATTGTCCTTGACCGTAGTAATTGCTGATCGGGGGTTTGAGGTCTCCCTCTAAATGAAAAAAGTGCGCACATGTGTAGCCCAGAGAATGCTCTGGGAACCTATTCGTGATACATGGTTCATAAAGTGTAATAGACATCGCGAAAGTTGAGCATAAGAAAGGTCCGCGGATTTGGCTGCCGTCTGGTGGATCTTCCTCTTATCACAACCAAATGGATCCACAAAAGGATTTGGAACTCGGGATAATAACGAGCCCTTCCACACATAAACAGACATGCCTTTCAATCGATCTACGGGGTCTATATGATACCAATACTCCAGTGTGCTAATCAAGTCGTACAAACCACTCCGGAGAAGAACTGCTCGTCGTCGAAAGTGTCCAGCGACTGGCCAACAGAATAGCCCCTGGCTTGCTGCATGCCGACTACGAGTCCAGTCTTGGAATTCTTGACCCCTATCCGCTTGAGTTCAGAAGACGTAGCGGTGACCCCATACTTATGCACCTTTTCATTAGTGCATGACTCGGGTAGCAATTGTTTACCTCACTAGCTGATAACAGTCGAAAGGGTCATGACAAGAGGCTCCATAATCTTTGATCTCGGACCTTCCTTTGACAACAGATCCTCTCTTACAGGGTTATCAACCACCGGAGTGACCGTTCATTACAGGCTGTAACCTGGTCTTCTATGGACCTTTTCAAAGTGTCGCTGGATCCCCACTTACTTATGAAGTTGTCAGATCAGCATATTACTCTGTTCCGTTAGATTAATAATTTGCTTTTCTCGGTATTCATTGTAATTTCCAAGAGCGCTACCACACCTTATTTTCAATGACTACCGTTTAAGTGAAAAGAAAACCGTTGGCATCGAAACGGACAAACTGACTAGATTCGGATGACTTGGGCCTCCAAAATCTAACCCGTGAACAAATCGTTGACAATGGCTTTTCTGGCGGGAAACTCGAAATTTAATTCAAATTTTCTCGCTTTCACCGTCTATTCATATGTTTGTCCTGTTGGTGCCTTGTGCGTCAGAACTTCACATACGATTTCCGTTATTCGTTATCGAATAACATACTAATTTCGTAACGTATTAAATTATTTGATTCACAGTATTTACATCGGTTTTATATTGCACCGTTTAACCCATCTATTTAGCTGATTATTATCTGAGCAGACATCTGATCGGTTCCACTATTTTCTACTTTTACGTTCTCCTCCTTTTGCCTACCTTTTTATATAGCGCTAACACTTCCGCTATTCTTCGCAATGGCACGCACGAGATCCAGCAGCATCCGTGGATCAAAAGTGGCTGTTTCGGATGTCGCATGACTGTTAAAATCGGTATGCAGTGGCAGACATGCCTACAATGGTACGACATTAAGTGCATCGGTCTCAGAGACGACCAGTACGCCCTGTTGGCTTCGTCAAAACAGCCATTTATCCGCATGAGCTGCATTTTTCGTGAAGACTGCATGCCGTCTGAGGCTGTATCCGTTCCGATACCCACCACCGCCAGTGAGCAGAAATGTCACTCTCCAAAGTGTAGTTGCAAGACTTCTAAAAACGTCAAGGCAATGCACATGGACACAGTTAAAAAAGCTCTGGCCGAAACACGGACGGCTTTATCTGACATGGGGTCAGAACTGAACTCACTGAACGAGCATATTGCGCTCGCCTATCTGGGTACGGCGGTTGATTGTGAGGCAGTGGCTTTGTCCACAGCACAAATTTAGGAAGCCGCAACAAATCTGAGGGATGAGGCACTCCGGTAAAAGTGGCTCGTTTTGTGGGGACGATTTCTAACCACACCCGCCCCAGGTGAACAAGAAAGAGTGGTGTTAAACACCGCATTCTCTCCAAAATTAACAAGCTTAGTTTCTGCCAGCAGACCTCGCTCCAAAGCCACCAAGAAGTCACTTGGACGTCTTGTGACGTCACCTGCAAAGGTCAGCAGGGGGAAGTACTGTACAAGACAGTTCAGCTAAGGAAGTCATAGTTATCTAGAGGGAGTCTCACTGAATGGATTGCAGGAGCGGCAGAATCGCTTCCACATTGAGAGATCAAGTTCCCGCATCAAGGCTGACCCAAAACTTCAAGCCCACGTGAAGGTCCTTAGTCCCATTGTTAAGAAGGGATCAGCGCCTTCGAATGGATCAACTCATGTGCTCACACCCACAACAAAGACGGCTGCCCCAATTCTCCTGGATGGCCAATCATTTCTTGGGCTGCGTGGGTCAAAAACAGTAGCTGTCAAAGAGGCTACAGAGCAGCAGTCGTGTTCTAAACCCCCAACTATCAGGCCTCCAAAAGTTCCACTCAAACATACTTTATTCCTAAGCGTTACAACCCAATGAGTATGCTTGGGTCACCTCCAGCTTCTAGAAAAGCTCATACTTGGCTCATTCCAGCCACACTTCCCTCTGTCGGGTCATGGTCATTTCTTCCCAAGTCCCCTTCTAACCAAAAACCGAACTTAATTTTTCGGGGTGTAAAACTACAAACCGCCCTCCCAAACTTCAAAAAGTGAAGACCGTTCACAAGCCACCAACCCTGAGCAACCAGAAACGGAAGAAGCGTGCCACAGAACCGCTTACATATGCTCAGGCGGTGATGAAAGGACCGCAACCCTCAAATAAGGCTTAGGAAACTCTGACGCCGTCTTCACACTCCTCTTCGCTACTAGGACTGCTTTCTCAAGCTCTTTTTTTCACGCTCTTTGATATCTTTTTGCGCCCAGCCAAATGACGAGGTAGCCCTCAAGTGCGTGTACACTAACCATCTGAGTCTTTTAAAAAAACTACCTGAAATCAGACAGTTGATGTACCACACTTGTCTGCATATTCTTGCTTTAACAGATACCTGGTCTCCCGCAGATATCAATGATAACGGACTGCATACTCCTGGACACTCGCTGTACCGAACAGATTCCTCCCGTGGACGCATGGGAGGCTGTGCTGTTTTTCTAATCCAGAATCTGCTAGTACCAACTGCCATAGGGGAATTTACCTCCCCAGAGAAGTGTGACTAGGTGTGGTTTAATTTCGGCTTCTTAGTCGTGACACGCTCCTTGTCGGTGTTATTTGCCGATTGCCATCGTGCGGCGCATCTGACGACGAGGCCATTCTTGCCACCTTAGACTATCTTCCGTCTACACAGCGTTTCTCCCGTCTTCTCATTATGGGTGATTTCAACGCAATCAAATATGTAGCTGCTTCCCATGAGGAAGCTGACTGCGGATTTTCAAAATCCCTAGCAATGTTGATTCATGGAAAAGCCTAGGCACAACATGTCGAGCTACCTACATGGTACCGTCCGGGACAGACACCCTCATTGCTTGACCCTGTTATGACAAATGAGGCTCATCTGATAAATAGAATGGTCATCAAGCTACTGCTAGGACATAGTGACCACATGTTACCTGCTTTCGATTTTATCTGTTACTGGCACCAAACTGCCGTAACAAAAACTTCATTCAGAAATTTCCAGAAACCTGACTTTGGCGCACCTAAGATATTTTTAGGTATACTCAAACTCGTGTTTAATTCAGTGAATACCAACTATCTTCCTTTCAAAGATGCCATTCACAAAGCTGATGAGGCATTTGTTCCTCGTAAATTGTGAAAGTCATCATTTCGCTCACCGCTTCCGCGAAACATACGTCGTCTTCTTGATTTACGTTCTCGTTTATTCTCTAAGCGGAAACTAACGGGCAACCCGGAGGATCTAGAAGCCTTTCGCTCTGTACGAAACAAATGCAGGCGGGAAATCCGTCAATATACCAATCGGGCACAGACAAGAATCCTACTGGTAGATCGGGAGAATAAAATTGTTCTCTTCAAGTACATGCGTCGCCAGAGAAAAGCTGAGCCCTCAGCGCTTTCTCTGCGGCTTCCCAGCGGGGAAACCTCCTCCAACCCTCAGGTGGTTCCTGAGATTTTCAGAGAATACTATTCAGCAGTCTACAATGTGGTTCAGGAAACCAGGCATCCGATTCTCCCAAGGGGGAATTTCCAATGCTCACTCCTAACAGCTGAATTCTCTGTGCTCGACGTTCAGGATCTCTTGCTTAAGATCAACCCCTATAGTGCAATGGGACTAGACTGGATCCACCATCGGATCCTGAAAGAAGCGGCCCTTGGTCTAGAAGTTCCCCTTCATAGTCCGTTTAAACAGACACTTCGGACCAGCACTCTTCCGGAGGCATGGAAAGAGGCCACTGTCACACCTATACTTAAGGCAGGAGATCGTCATTCCCCTGCGAGTTATCGGCCGATCAGCTTCACCAGCATCCCATGCAAGGTAATGAAGCGCCTGTCAAAACGCACCATCTTTAAGCATTTCTTCTCGAATAATCTTTTCTCTTCTACCCGGCATGGATTTCTTCCAGATGGGTCATGCATAACCAATGTGCTTATCTTCATGGATAGCCTGACAGACGCTAAAGACAATGGCCTTATCTCGGATGTCATCTTTTTCGACTTTGCTAAGGCATCTGATCGTGTCCCACAAGGTCCTCTTGTCCATAAGCTAAAAACTTATGTGATCCAAGGAGAGATTGTCCTCTGGATCACATCCTTTCTTGATAAAAGAACTTTTAGGGTAAAAACTGGATCGGACCTTTCTTCTCCTTATCCGATCTCCGATGGAGTTCCTCAAGGATCCGTGCTCGGTCCGTTGTGGTTTCTAATGTACATCAATGACCTACCTGAACTTACCTCTAGCAGTACCCTCCTTTATGCTGACGACATAGAAATCTGGAAAGCTTTTGATTGCAGATTGACCTCGACCGTATTGGGGACTGGTCAGAAGACTGGAGTCTCCCTGTGAACGACAGTAAGTGTGCACAAATGTCGCTTGGAAGAGACCCAGGGAACCTATTCACGATATATGGTACACAAAGTGTAACGGATATCACGAAAGTTGACCCTAAAAAGAAGCTACGGATTTGGCTGTCAATTAGTTCATCTTTCGCTTATCACCACCAGATGGTCGCCATAAAGGGATTTGGGACTCTTGGGATGATGAAAAGAGCCTTCCTCGGAGTGGACAGGCGTGCTTTTCACTTGCTCTACGGGGTCTGTAGAAGACCATTGCTTGAGTACGCAACTCAAGTCGCATACACCGGTTTTAAGAATGGCATACTCGTCATCGAGCGTGTCCAGCGAGTAGCCACCAAAATGGTCACTGGCTTGGGGCATTACTCTTACGAGTCTCATCTTGAAAATCTTGATCCTCATCCACTTGAAGTCCGAGGACTTCGCGGCGACTTAATATTTATGCACACTTTCATCCGCACAGGACTCGTGCTCCAGTTCTCTACCGCAGTAGTTGATTACAGTCCAAAAGGGGCACGACCAGCAGCTCTATAAGCGCAGACCAAGGACCTTCTTCAGGCAACAGTTTGTAGTGAGATCAC
>JTDE01007679.1:14796-30827 GCA_014338405.1 Paragonimus skrjabini miyazakii | reverse complement strand
AGAGGAATCCTTGGAGTTGTTAGAAGCCCGACAGGACATTCCTCCTGGTAGTTCATATAACAAGCCTATAAGAGATATCCGTAGAGAACTGAAACATAGTCTAAAGGCTGATCGTGAGGCTTGATTAGTGGAAAAATCCAAAGAAATGGAAACCGCCTATGCTTCAGGGAACACCGGAAAACTCTTTAAATTGATCCATGCTACTAGTCCCAGGCGACCGTCTGTCAGCGAAGCTATCAATCAGGAAGATCGCAGCCATCTATAATAAGTCCAGGAGGTTAGAGCGTTGGGCGGAACACTCTGAGGGCCAAGTGAACTAGCTTCTTGCTTCTATTGTGTTGCTGATGACGCCTTACTTTCACTTACAGCTCGGTTGTTTGCCTGCAAGGCGCCCTGACATTGTATGTTTGAATATAGACGTAGCTATTTTTAGTAGTTAGGTCCCCTCCCCCTCCCATTTTTTCTCTCTCCCTATATAGGGTGTTTTTCCTCCGTGGTTGTGTGGTAGTTAAGCATCAGTGTGAACCGCTTATGTGTTGCTGTTTATGATGATGATGATGATGATGATGATGATGATGATGATGATGATACTGATGATGATTATGAGGATGATGAACATCAAATGGTTGCAAGTCCTAACAGACACATGAGCTGATCATAGACTGATACACGGAATATGCAGAAAAGGAGTAAGAAGTGTGATATACAGACATTCTTAAACAATGACCCTATATTCCTGTAATGTTTTGGCCCAACGATCCATGCGCGTTCACATCGGCTCACATTACTCGATACTTACCTTGACGTATGACAAGCTTTAATCCAATAGATCATATTCAACATCACCCTGACCGAAAGAATCCGAGAACTACTGAACTAAAAAGACTGGTGCATCTGAGATACGAACTTTCAAAAACATGATAACATGCAAACACAAGAGTAAAAGTCAGAGCCTGAGAACAGCGTGCACAAGAGTATCGGTGCAGTAAGCTTTGACAGGGGCAAACTAAATCGGATAGTTGGGAGGTAAGACGAGGTGAATCATACCAGCGGAGCTAAAATATGAAACCAAATTTTCCAAAGAAAAACAGGACGGCGCAATTGTTGTTGTTCACAAGTACACAGACACGGGTCCTTGTTAAAGCTGTTGTTGTAATTAGATTATCCATTATGTTAGTTAACTAAACTGAGCGCGGATCGATAGATTCATTTGCAATGGAATTGCACGAGAGAAAACATTATAGGGAGCAGTGTAGAAAGGTAACGCGTACAAATCCACCAGTCAGACACACTGCAGTTTCGGCACAATCCGGATTCAGAATATGTTGGCCTTCCACGGCTACTCCATATTTCGTCGTGTGACTGAGATGACATCGAGAAGTTATTTATTTTGTACCAGGTTCGCTGTACTAAGTACAGAGATTCCCAAAATCCTCAAGGACGCGACTTAGTCAAAATGACATTCGTACAGTCGACATGAGCTGTACGATCAGTCACACCAGGGACAGCATATATGGTTTCACTCAATAGCTCTCCATAGCTGCTTGCAATAGATCTCAAACCACTCGACTTTGATGTTTAGTTTTGTGACACAATGGCATGGGTGATCAGGTTTTAGACTCATGCTCAGTTATGTTTTATAGGTCCCATAGAAGAATCCAGTGGACCTGAAGAGAGAAGGTTTGCCAGTTGCGCGCTGACATTCACAATTTCTACTCGTAACGAAAGTTAGGCAAATGTTTCTTCCATCGAGAGTTTACGCACCATCTGTGACCATCACTCTCTCTGTATCCTCTGTAGTTCCAAACAATGGAGAAATAAGGAAAGATATTAGCATTTTACAGGTCGTACGAATTTCATTCGTTTCTTTGAAGAGATACGTGGATATGGGCTCATCAGTGCAGGAAGCCCATAGGTTATGTACTCAGCTTTCACTCAGGAAATTCACATGTTCGGTCAACACCATCATTATGGTTGAAAGCAACATCCGTCTGGTTTATCACGCATGGTTATCTGTCGTACAACCACGGAGAGAATAACACAAACCCTAACTAAAAAGCGAAAGGAAGAAAAGGAACAGACAGCGTGAGAAAAACATGACTATACTGAAACACTTCACGATAATTTGCGATCAACCAAACGAGCAATGAGTTATAGTAGAGCGTCATTTGTCTGTATCGCTAACTGCACTCAACTCACATGCAATTCGATTAAACAAAGGTAACGTTCAGGCAAATGAACCTGAGTAACCGCTACCTCACCTAACATCTCTAGTAACCGACTCACAAAGGTCTAAGCTTGAGAGATGAAACTAACCTACAATGGCTAGTCGTTTGATGTTTAAGTTCTCCTCTCGAAATAAGGTTATCATCTGTCCACCTCATGTCCTGTGTCAGTCGGCCGCAGCACTGGCCAAACGGTATGGTTAGACTGTTGTACTATTCGATTGGTCAGGTGGTCTGGGTCCATTTAAATGTCATTTTTGATTATCTATGTTAGTATCAAGAAACTAGGTCAGCTTCTGGAAAACCATTCACTAACGGACACCACTAGCAGTGTGCATCCAGTTGTCATTCAAGGTCAGCCAACGTTCTTCATATTCGTCTCTTAAAGTGCCACACAATGTGTAATCAAATTCACAGGTGTCTACCGCGTTTTTCACCGCTTCGCCCGATTGGATACCGTACCTCGACTACCGCAAATGCATTGACGATGGGTGACTAGTGTAATCAGTACGAATGCTTCCTGGAAAGAACACTATTGGTGTTATGGGACGACGTGCAACTATCAACAAACCCACAACAGTCCGTCGGAGCCTAACAAATTTGAACTGTCCGGTCACCGTGAACGGAAAATCCTGCTAGCAAATGTTACTAATGATCTAACCACCGACGGAATGAGCAACCCCATTCAATCAGCTGATCGGACAGCAGCCCATTCATAGACTAAGTCGAAATCAGTTAGTATTATGGAAATGTACAGGCGATCGCTGAATCGCCTACTCGTGAGTCACAACACGAGCAATCATTCATCCAAATTCATGCAGCCAAATCTTGACTCGTCTGTTTGCCTTCCCCGTTCTAGTCAGTCGATAAATACTGGTAGTCAAAATGCTGAGATCGAGATAACTGGGCTGGTGACCGACTGAATGGGTGGCATTCAGCAACAGACGCATTACCTATCGGTTGTCAGAAGTGGGCAAGAATAACAGCTACTTCAATCCTATGTCATGAGAGAATGGGAATTCGGTCAGATCACACGTAAAAATGCGTCGAGCTGTGATTGAGAACATTGAATTCCCCACATTTGGTCCGAATTAACTGGTTGATTCGAAGCGACCCAGACAATCTCAGCGTTCAACAGTGTACGTGTCTTATGCATTCGCTCCGTTCCTGATATACAACGAAGGAAACGTGGGTGATCGATACCGAGGTGCGGAAGCACATACACAAACGCACTGGTCTATCAACAGCGAGAGCGTCAGTGTTTTTGATAGGCCATATCCGATTAATATATACTAGCTGATCCTGTATGCTCATGCGGTAAAAATGTATAACCATCCTCCTTTCGGTAATATATGATTACATCAACAACAATCGATTTCCGTAACAAACAGGCAAACACAAGTGAAAAACTGTGGACTGAGCTCAGCTTAGATAGCTTCCATGTGAAAGAAACTACACAAGAAGATATGAAACTAGCCAAGATAAAATTACATGGTTGATATGCCGTCCTCAGGCTGATATGTTGACCTAGCCTCCTCTGGTCACTTAAAAACACCAGGAGCTTCTAGATCCGGATAGGTGCAATCATCTGGTCAACACTGCAGTTCACGGGCCCTACTGTCAACAAATCTGGGCGTGGACTAATCGTTATGTTACTAAGATCCATGTGACTAGCGTTCCATTTTGCGTTTGCGGTGTCCGCGCAATGCCACGAGGAAGTGAACTGACCAAATTGAAAATAAGAGAAGTTTTCTGTGTTTCATCCGGTGTAATTAGGCCCATGAGAAAACGCCAAAGATTGTAGAGGAACATAGATTTAGCCACGTGCTAGCTGAGAGGCGAAGGAGACGATCAGCAACCATGTCAATGCGACAGAATCGACGACGGTTGTCCAATGTAACAAGAAAGGATTCTGAGCCCAGACCAACACTTCATCTCAATATCACCTCAGGAACTGCGCATTGGTTGAAATATGAGAAGGTGAATATTGCTTTGGTAAAACAACAGCAGATGTGGCATTGTTAGGTTTGAGATGAACTACATGTTTGAATCCATCGACCGTTTTGGTGCCAGGAGAAACCTTTGTTTGATACTAGCAACATGACTTTGTGTAAACATGGCGTACGCTTACTAGCGGATGCACCCTTTTTCCTGTGATGTTTTCCTTACCAAGGTCACTCACATTCCGTTGATTCTCCCCCCGCGTACAAGCTATGGTCACGTGATTCACCTAGAAGTTTTCGACAAATATTTTCCGTGTGACATCAACTTTCATCTTAATTTTCCTTCACTTCTTCAAATTGGCAGGTTTCCAGCAGGACAGCACCTCAATTTGTTCATTGTGTGCATAGCGGGCAAGTGTAGATCATTCAGGGATGCCCATCGGTATCAGTTAAGCTCCACATCGATCAGTTCAAATCCTCATGGCGTTAAGCGTACAACGCATACACGGAATGAAATGCTATCCCCATGGGGCTTATCCATATGACCATTAGTTCATACTTAAATAAATGAAAACACGGTCCTGTAAGTGCAATATCGACTAGGTGCTGACACATATCCGGTCGCGTAGACTATATTCAAACGAACTTCAGTCCATAATTTCGGAACATTCTATGAATTATCGGTATTCTGGTTCATTGGCGACGTTTTAATGCTAACATAGAAGCTTCCTCAGACCAGAATTGATGGATATTCAACCGGTCTCAAGCATATTCAAACAAATAAAATTCGCCTTAGTTCACTTTCATTTCTCTTAATTGGCAGGGATATGCACTACTGACGAGCTCTACTGTAAGCGACACACCAGTCTAGTGCTTGTTTCCGAAACGGGGTGACAAGTAAATCTATAGGAATGCAACAGTTGTGATCAATTGTGGGTGATGTTTAACTGGAGATAAAATTCAGTCCACAATTTCACAATAGTATTTGTTTGTTTACTGTGAAAATCGGTTGCCGTCGAAATGGTAATAATGTACCTATCAATGAGAGATGGGATGGCGGTATATGTTTTGTAAGGAATTGCATCGTGGCTTATTCTGCCTACGTTTGTCCGAGACTGTTCATCATACCGTTATTTTCGGCAACTTGTGAACATTTTTGAAGTCAGAGAAACACACATATACACTATCCGATCAATCTGCTTACCTCATCGTTCACACAATGAAGATGTTTGATTTAGTGCCATGACACACAGGCCAGACAATATAATTCATAGATTGTACAAGTATGGGCGGTCAACTGCGATCAGTTTTGAAGGTATCGGCCATGACACGGAATATGTGGCTGATGTTGCCAAGTCGCAACATGTGACAACAACAAAAGTCGTTTGTGTAAGTTACCAATAAATAGTGGACAGCATACTGTCAAGCACTATAGTGGTTCCAGCCATGAGTACAAGTTCGGTGAGGGACAATCTTGCAAGACGATAAACGTATATATAATGGAGTCGCAATGAATGTCAGAATAGTTAGATAACCCGTCCGTCAGAGTCATCAATGCTTTCGGTGAACCCGATAGTGAACTTGCAACTGATCCGTTCTACAACTAAACATTTTACCACGTTCATAACAAGTCGACTGTCAGCGATACATCTACGCTCATCTCCGACTCAGTGCACATATGTTGAAACCTTAGAGAACCCTGTGTATTAGACGTCGGAAGGAATACGTGCATGTGATGGACGCAAGTTAAATCGATGGTTTCATGGACCTGACCTACTGGAGCGGAAGCAATCAGAATGGCCAACTATGCCAGAGGCGTTGGATTAATTTCTGAGAGAATGTCTGGAGAGGGATGAAATTTCGCTTCATCATTGCGGAACGGCAAGGTCACGGGCTGATAGGTTTGCCCACTGTGCTAGTTGGAAGAAGCTGCGACGAATAAATACAATTTTATTACGGTGTAGAGGACACTTGATGCCAAAATATGATAGGATAGTACAATGGGACCGTTGAGGCCGAGTGATATCCAAGCGGCGGAATTAGGGATAGTGCGGGTGATACAGCAACTTCATTCTGGTGGCAAAACTGAAACGATTCGGAACCGTACAATAAGTCTAGTAGATCTGTTGAACGTTTAGCGAGCCATCTGAGAGAGATACGTCTCATTTTAGAACGTAGCATCCTACGAGTCGGAGGACGGTTGAGTTGGTCTCCACTGCCATATGATACGAAACAGCCCCTCTACGTACAAGCAAAACTGTGCAAAGCGTAAGATTCGGAATGCCAAGCCGTGCGGTTAGCAGCAGTTACTTTCGTGGGTCTAGAATATTTCGGCTCCCTGTTCGGGAAACACAAACGAACGACAGAAAAGCGATTTGGATGCATTTTCACCCGTCTCTCTGTCAAAGCAGTGCGTATGGAGCAATGGAGACTGACTCCCTTTTATGTGCATTCCAACGGTTTGTCGCCAGACGCGGTCTACAGCGATAACGGATTGAATTTTTGAGGAGCCGAGAAAGAGGTGAAGGATATTAGTAACTCGTGAAATCAAGATAATATAAATTGCTACTTCCCAGAGAGAAAAAAAGAATGGATATTCAATCCACCCTACGTCAGTCTTCGTGGTGGCGCACGAGAGCGCCTGATACGCTTGACAATGCAGATATTCCGGCTAATCATGGGTGATCGGGTAATATATGATGAAGTTCTGCAAACCGAGATAACAAAAATGGATAGAATAACTAACAGTCGGCAGTTGGCTCTTAATCCCGGTCAACCGGATGACTTCAGAACACTGTGCTCCAGCCAGTTGCTAACTTTAACTGGCGAATGTTCCACGGAGCCAGAAGAACCTCAAATACCGTACCGTTTAAGTAAATGCTGGCGAGAAGTCCACCACTTATCCGATGAATTCTGGAGACGACATATGAGGTTCCATTTACCAATATTACAAGAAAGGCAGAAGTGGCATGAAAATAAAACGAGACGTGGAGATAGGAGATCTAGTTTTAGTAATCGATATCTACACCTCAAGAGGTCTGTGGTCATACGGCATGGTGGGAGAAACGGAGAGGGGGGTTGCCTAATTGTGAGGAAGGCGGTTATGCGAATAAACAAAGGTAGATTCAGAAGAGACATTCGTCAGATCTGTCCGGTAGAAGAAACTTTCAACGGCGGGAATATTGCCGATACTGTAATTGTCTCAGAAGTATCTATCTCAATTTCACATTTAACATTTTGTTCTACTTATATGTTTATAGTAGTATACCTTTATCTTTTAATTCGACGTGACTCTGCTAGCACTATCCGTTCGGACTCAAATGTTTGATACGCAAACATTTAAACGGTTTCCATAAACTCTGGATAGGCCGTCAAAAATTGAACTCCATCCAACGTTATTATTTATAGTCCGTTTTCTATGACACTGTGCCATAATGGTCTGCATGATTAACAGTAACCCACTACATATTTTACCGCCCAAATTAACTGGACAATTGATCACGCGTTTTCGCTGCACTGTTATTTGCATTTGTAAACTTGGTCGTAAGTGATGGTTTATTTTAGTTGCTGAATATTTTACTTATAGAACCACATTCGACATCACTATATATAGTTATGTACAATTTTCTATCATCGGTCCATTTATATATATATATATATATATATATATATATATATATATATATATATATATATATATATATATAAAATACAAAATGTCTGAGGGCCCGAATGACCAAAACTGTGACAAGTCTCAAGAAAAAGAAACCCCTACAGAAGAGCAGGCCAAATACCTTAGACCTATTGAGGGACCAGTGCCACGATTATACGAGCTACCAAAGGTGCACAAGGATCAAGTACCACTGAGACCAATCGTTGCATCCAGAACGGCCCCGAACTACCAACTGGCGAAGTTCCTGTTTCGTATTCTCCGACCATGTTTACCTCACGATAATCATGACGCAAACAGCTCGACTGACTTCTTGAGACGGATTAAGAACCTGGAATTGGAAGAAAACAATGCACTGGTTTCTTTCGATGTTACGTCGCTTTTCACTAACATACCGAAGAAACTTGCGATAGAAAGTTTGCAGCTCCTGATAATTGAGGATAATACCCTTCGCAAAAAGACGAATCTTTCTTCAAAAGAATTGATTCAGTTACTGCAGCTTTGCATGGAGACTTACCTACAATTTGACAGCCAAGTCTACCTACAGAAGAGAGGCACACCAATGGGTTCACCCATATCAGGATTACTTGCAGACGCCGTGATGAAGCACTTCGAGTGTGAAGACTTTCAAACAATCAAGCCCAAAGTGTGGCTTCGATATGCGAACGACACATTTGTTGTTTTACATCGTACTCAGCTTGACCAGTTCCACAGCTGTTTGAATAACATAATAGATGGTATAACCTTCACACGCGAAGTGGAAGAAAAATCACGACTGACGTTTCTTGATGCATCGGTCATTAGAAAACCTGACGACAAGCTTGAAACTACCGTCGATCGTAAACCGACAACAACTGACGTCATTCTCAGGTTCGATAGCAATCATCCAGCCTGTCAACTTAAAAGCTGCGTGCAAACATTATTTCGACATGCAGACACGCACTGTAGTTCAACTGAATTCAGAAGACAAGAACGAAAGCAACAGTATGTGGGACAGACAAGCCAGCAGCTTCGCACACGAGTGCACGAACACAAACTAGCGATGCGACAAGCCGACCCTGAATCAAAACTGTGGCACCACTGCGCGGACACAGGCCACGAGGTCAACATAGACCATGCGAAAGTGGGTGCACGGGCAAAGATGAAACGGGAACGGCTTGTACTGGAGGCTTTCTATCCGCGGAATTCGTTCAATCGACACGTAGATATCGACAGCCACTACGTCAACGAGAAACGAGCGATGACAGATTGACAGACGAACACGGTGAGTGGCAGAGCAATCACAATCCAACACATTTATTTGTTTGATAACGGATCCTAGTGTGGATTGAAAAAGTCACAATAAATCGTTCACTACTCAGTGTTTGCCGTTTTAATACTTTATATATATATATATATTCAGCCCAAACCGTGTTGGAGACTAGGCTACTAGAACGCATAATCCGATCCTAATGCTCATTTAGCAGTGAGCACGAACGGATTTCTAAAGTCAACAGGTTGTTGTAATAGTCCGTTTCATCTTAATAGTTATGTACGCAATTGTACAACAGTGAGACTGCAATAACGACTGCTAGTGTGTTACTAATAATGATGCAACTATGCTTATCACGGCAAAAATGCTTCTTCCGCCACAGGACGTTGGAACCTTGCAAATTAAGTTGTTTGTTAACATAATGTTTCGAGTTTAATTTCGATCTGCAAAATGTTTGACAATGCAGCCGAACTGTAAAGGAAGTGTTAGCAAAATACACAGAGAGGCAAAGTGCATCTCAAAGCTCTTGTGATCCCACCTTCCGTGTACACACGCACACATTCCACGACTCACCCCAATTACACCCGCAGCATTTCCCACAAATCCATAATCTTTGCCTTCTGTCAACGGTGGACTCAATTCAGTACCGTCGGACGTGGTTACTGATGAATCCGGATCAGTTATACGATGGACTTCGTACACAACAGGCCCGCTCCAGACTCGACATAGTTTGAGATGTGAAATAGGCGAGTCGGCTAGGTCAGCACAGTCAACTACTTGTGCAATCAAAGAACAGAAACGGAGAAAAGTTTAAAACGTGGTGAAATACTGTGCTCTCAACAAACCAACATCTTTGAATAGCATGAACAACATGGATACAACGTGATTGATCAGTGAACTCAGCCAAAACGCAAATATGTTCACTTGCTGTGAGGTTAACGACGTCACAAACTACACTTGATTTAAAAAGGATCAAATTGTGAAAACTCTGAGATTCTGTTGGATTCAGCCAGCGACAGGGACAGCATACCGAAACAGCAAGCGCCCAAACGTCTAGACTGGGGGAGACCAAGAATGTCATATTTGGACTCAGTTACACATTTAACCCATTATAAATTACAGAACCCACTATGGTATCAAAAGATCTGACTGAGTAAACAGAATTTCTCAAACAGTTGAACGCCTGCCGTGTTTCATTGTGTTACTTCTGACGCTGGTTCAGATCCTGCGAGAGCCCAGATTCTCACGGGTGGGTCATGCTTTATAATGTGACCATTACTCACAAGCGAAAGTGGATGAGCGTTCATATATGATAATTCCGTCGTGCCTAACGTGAGGTCAGTGGCGCAGTGGTAAACACAGTTGCCCCATAAACAGCATGTCCGTGGTTCTAGTTCAGGCAGTGGCGATGATATGCACTACCGACGAGCTCCAATGAGAGCGAAACTCGAGTGTGGTGCTTCACTTCGAAAGGGGCCGACTGGAAAGTCTATGGGAATGCGACAGCTGCGATCAATTGTCGGTGATGTTCAATCTATATGAAAATCAAAATCTTCTACTACTCATCAGAGATTTCAAGAAACCCCTCATAAGTAATTAGGGGTTTATTTGTTACATGCGAGTTACTAGTTGGCAAGTTATTCGTCAAATCAATTAACACTGCAAAACAATAAAACGCTAAGCAGTGTACTAATCACATATTACCAGATGAACGTTTATTTGAACACAAGTGGCTTCCTGCTCAATAAATTTGCCATATTACGATAACTGACAAGTATTATTTTTGAAATTCACTTAAAGCATCCAATAACAAGAAAGATTCGAACATGTCTCAAAGCGTTAAAGAATTAGCTCGGCTTGTATGCGCTAACGTGCGAAATGTAAAAACCAATAGTAATAACGAAAAGGACTCTCTTTTTAACTATCTTCGCCAATTTTTATTTTCCTCCTCTTCATTTATAATTGCATCTAGTTGTTGCAAAATCTGGAAACACCGTTAATTATCCATCAACCATCTTGTTGCCGTGAGATACTAAACACGAGAATTATTGTGCTGAGTTTAAAAGTAACTTAAATGAATTATTCGAAAACAAAAAAAGGCACCTTCATCGTCAGTTAAATTACAGATCGAGACTGAGAGTTTCTTACAAGGTTTTACTTTTAACACGCTGCATATAGTTTCCAAACCGTGATTTTCCACAATGGTAGAAACATCCAGCTGAGGAAACTGTTGATGCCTTTCGGTCTCATGCACAGTTCAAATTTACGATTCATTCAAAATATCCGATTATTTAATAGGGTCCAGCATACTGCCTTTAAGATATCTCACAGGTGGGTCTTTCTTTAAAATATGAAATCTGTTACACAGTAATTTGACTGATCCAAACTATCTTGATGGAGGTTCATCCTTATTGTTGAAATGTCGTCCTCTTCCATAGAGAAAGGTAGGCATTCGTCGTCTCGTAGTTTGTCATTCACCAAAATAATATACTATGACCTTACCATACTGTCAGATCTTCGTGTCAGAACGGCATAAATTCATAGAGCAACTGCCCACGCAAAACACAGTGACTCAGGATCAGAGGGCTATAGTCATGGATACAACAAACCGAATGAGGTAACGTTCCATTGAATGCCACTGAAAAATGTAATTTCGAGTTGAAAACCGAAGTTGCAATCAGGTAAGATCAAGATTCAAACGGGAAAATCAGCAAGTTGTGTCGCTGGAGTCTCGGAGTTTTGACGGTCGACAAATAGAAACTAGTTTCACGATGAACTGTCACACACATGTCACATAAGAAAATAGACTAGTGCACCGAAGGATAGCGAATTGTTCTAATCGAAAGCCTGGGCGAAGGAATTTGGACATCCTGAATGGCTTACATATTGAAATCCTTCCTACAGCATGCTGAGGCAAGCAACCCAACACAGGTGATGTAATCATGAATGTAGAAAACGCGTCAAATCGGTTTAAAAACCGTTACAACATTTCACTCCCGGAAATCATGGTCAAAGGGTGTGATCATCCACCAATAGTGGAAGCACGGCTTCTACGTACAGGAATGTCTATTGACCAGAATTGTCGCAGTCCGAATCAGTTTATCGCACTTAAATTTTAGAATCTTGTGTTTACAACGTTAAAGCCTTTGTATCACAACCCATTTAGTTGGACAAGTGGAAGTTTCAAACTGAACTCCACACTTCGGCTTCGCACTCTGACAGGCACGTTGGTCATTTTAGACTGACCAGTCAATGGACTGACAGGGACCATCAATGGAAAGACTAGAGGCTCAGGCAAACAAATCAGCGTACATCCTTCAGTTCCTTAAAATATATCGCGTACCTGTGACGTCCATCCCTTCGAACGGATGTTTATCAACCCAACCTCGGACCATAATGGCCAGCGGTTCGAGCAGAGACACACATGTGACAAATGCTGAAGTGAGCAGTTTCGTGTTCACACCTTTCAATTGATGTGGACTATGAAGTTCGGGGACAGAAAACCGTCGTGCTCGGACAGCACCCAGTTCATCGTCATTTGTCATTTGCGGCTGTGATGGTCGATTCACACGTGAGTCACCCAGCATGAACTGCCAATCGGAATGCGGCTGAGCCATCCATGGTTGTGTCATACGCCGACTAAAAATGGAACGTCGTGAGACACGGCGCGGTTGTCCGTGGCATTCGTCACACAAGCCGGCGCGATCCGCTTGTCCTGAGATGCAAGACTTGGCTGATATGTCCAGCGATATATCTGAGTTATAGAAGACGAACATAATTTGCGCAGTTAAAGAACTTTATTACAAAATTACCAATGAAGTCTACTCAGACAAGAAAAGAAAGACTGAACACAACTGTTTGACTATCACATGAACCAAAAAATATCAAGATAATAATTCCGTCTCTGGAATGAATCACATTATGCTACGAAAACAGTTTGGTCACTTAAAACGTTTAGCCGGTGAACATGTTAACCAAACCCAAATGTTGCTGAAACAGACGTTTCACACTGCCATGAGATAGTGCTGAACAAGGTCATTGCGTAAACCTGTGCGCCATTGTGACATCCGCGCCTGTGGTTGTTCGCACTTCATCTGCCTACTCGCACACGCATCTCTCGCTCTCTAGCTTTAACTAATTTCGAATGATGCATTCGCGTTATCCACACAACCAATTGGTTGACTGCCTTTTATCTATACCTGATCGGTGATATAACCTTATTATCGTGTCCCGTAAAATTATCTGCTACTGCTCTCATCCTATGCTGGACTGACTACGTGCTAGAGATCACAGTTTGACCTGTATTCCGAATTGTGACAATCATAAAACTACGCAACACTTCAGTAAAGGGGAGCAGCCAATTGAAATGGCGGCATGTAATCAAACAAAAGGTATCAGGTATTCTTACAGCCAGCGAACCGAAACATTGGATACAAGAATACTTGAAAGATCAACAACACAGTTTGCTGGTGAGTAGTAGGGAATTTTAGTTTTCAAACAGAATGAACATCACCCAAAATTGATCGCAGCTGTCGAACTTCCAAACTCTATCCAGTAGGCCCCCTTCGAACGCAAGCACTAGACTGAAGTTTTGCCCTCATTCGAGCTCGTCAGTAGTGCATATCCTTGCCACAGCCCGGACTATAACTTTGGAAACGCTTTTATGAGGCAACCGTGTTGATCACTGTGTCATTCACCTCCCATTAGGTACGACCGAATTATCATATGCGAACGCTCAATCGAGAATATGCACTACTGACGAGCCCTAATGAGAGCGAAACTCGAGTCTAGTGCTTGTGTGCGAAAGTGGCCGAATGGAACGTCTTTGAGAGTGCGAAAGCTGCGAACAATTTTTGGTAATGCTCAATCTAAATGAATATACAATTTGTTCGCGAAAACTGACTTGAAATAACGTCACCAATCAATTCACTTCGACCTGTCCGCCACAAGTGGTGTGTCGCGTAAAGTAGGTATATTTACTGAGCTTGCATCAGAGATTAAGGATATCCAAAACTTAATATTCTTAGGTTAGAGTATTTAATTGACTGATGTGTTTTTCAAGTCAAAGCCAGTCCTGAGAAGGTGAATTTTCAGCTTTATTACACACACATCTTCAGTAAAAATTTAGGACATTTGAATAAGTGTGCGTTGGTCACAAAATTCTTATTACAAATGTGGAACCCAAGGAAAGGTTATAGAAATCGGTCCAGCCGTGATCGGTTGTGGAAAATATCTACAGTTTTGAGGTTTACTCAAGAATGAGAATGTTCGGTTTGTGTATAGACCGGACTAAATATGGAATAACAAAAGAATAGTGGGATCCAATACGTGCAAATAAATGTTTGCACAAGAATCTGGTGAAACATGTAGTAACCTATTTGGAGAGATCTAGATACAATGAGTGGTTTGAGTCCCATAAGAGGATTGCTGGCACACTTCGAAATTATCTGAAACACAAAAATAAATGGATTTTGTCCTTTCGTCCGTCACCTTGTCAATTGGGAACAAAAATGTCCGTTCATTTCTGTCCCAAATTTAGCTTAATTCTTCTAACATGATGTACTCTCGCAGTTCTCCTATTTGGATCGTCATCAGTCAATTTGTTCAGTCCCCAAAGCTGTTACAAAAAAAGTTGTATCGAGAACGATCGTTTAACACCATACTGACGACTTCCTGAGAGAATGTTAACAGCCATAATTTGCCTTTCACATTAAACCACACGAGGGTTCAACAATCAATCAGGCCTGCACATGGCATGTGGCTGAAGGAATCGCTCACTCATACTGTCACCCTTCAGTTGGTCAGTATCATAGGGTTAGCGTTTTAAGATGACTGTGAAGTAGGGTTTCGGGTCTACAAATCTGAACAACCAGATTATTACGGGATGTCGTGGTGTTTTCAGCTGAAGTCTTCAACGGGCAAAAAATTGATGGAAAAGAACGAAAGGAATGGTTTGCAAACATGTTCAGATGGATCAGCCTCAAAAAGACGCAGACTAGCTGCTGGCAACACAAGCGTGTCAGTGGTGAGGATACCTACACTGACGGTAATCGTGGTAGATATAGGTTTGAAGTAAACCAATTCGCCGAAAATTAATCCGTTTAAATAGTATTGAAAGTTGTTAATTGAGGACAGTAGTTTACTGGCGACAAACATTTATTCAGAACTCTATAATGTCCAGAAGACCTACGACCCATTATAGAAAAATCTGGAAACCTATTCTGAATTATTCTGTGCTCCCCGGCCCTATCGAAATAAGCGATCCGTTGAGTTCCTGTGGAGTGCTGAGCTTGGAGGAAGTAACTTCACGGATTCCACAAGTCGTAAGAGGTTTACGCAGGTGACAAAATTATTAGGCTCATTTGTCCTAAGGGGACCATAAATTCTTCTGTTCACAATAGAGACGCTTGTGAAGCATGTAGTGCAAACTGTGAGGGAACATATAGTCCCGATTTTGAGCTGAACACTGACAATGTGTTTGGAAACCGCTACGATGTTATGAACTGTAAGCTAAACGAATTCGGACGTCAACTTTCGAATGGCTTTAAACTTCACGAACCTATGTCTATCAAATATTGCCATATATGTGGTCTTATGAGGGTCTTAAGATGTCTGAGTGGTTTGTTTATATTTTTAGTGCAAGTTTTCTGGAGTACTACTGTGGTACTCTCTGTTTAACGCACTTACTGGAGGGAACATGTCTCAGTGGGTTTGCCATGCTCGCTGAAACCAGATTACCCCGATTCAAATACTCAACATTGATGTTTTTTTCTTCAGCTCTATTTAGGCTACTGAGATAAAATGCCCGCCTCTGGCAGTTCAAGACAGCAAAAACAATGTGGTCGTTCTAGTGGGAATAGTCATCGTAACTGGGTAACCACTGATATGACAACGCAAGCTGACCTAATCAAAGTGAACTTCGTTTGACAGCTGTTTCGCTA
>JTDE01007678.1:7428-25283 GCA_014338405.1 Paragonimus skrjabini miyazakii | reverse complement strand
TTCTTCTCTCTTCCTAAACAGGGTTTGTTTCTTCTTCTTCATGGTTGTGTGGCAGTTAAGCATCAGTGTGAACCACTGATGTATTGCTATCTATGATGATGATGATGATGGTTAGGTCTCCTCCCCTTCCTCTTTTTTCTTCTCTCTTCCTAAACAGGGTTTGTTTCTTCTTCTTCATGGTTGTGTGGCAGTTAAGCATCAGTGTGAACCACTGATGTATTGCTATCTATGATGATGATGATGATACTCAATGGCAAGAGATGGTAATCATTGGGAAACTGTTACTCTGATTAGCGTTATCTCTCTTGGGACCTACAGAGTAATCACTATGGGATGAACGTCGTTCAGGCTACCTTTAGTATTTCTGCTTCCTTTTGAGTAGATTGACACCACTTTTTATAAGCTAATTTTGCAAACAACTGTTCTCAGCATTGCTCATTGGTTGTGTGCAATTGTATCGTATTTGCGCGGCTTATATTTCACCGTGAACGTAAGTTACACAGGTCATAAATGTTTTCCAAAATGCTGTAGGTGTGAGAATGGAACACGTGCTTGCCATGAGACCCGTGGTTGTCAGCTGCTAGATGTTCATACCATGTCGGGTTTCAAGTAGCTATCAGATATGTTTCTAGATTATTTGAAGTGTTTGCACGAATTTGTTCATTACGCATGGACGTGAATCATGAATTCTACTGGTAATCATTTATTCTCTCTAGACCGTCACATGTTAATAAGATGTTACTCCTTCGGTCAGCTGGCAGCTTAGTGTGTACGGTAATGGCTCTTTGAAATTTTACACGTGTCCTATCGTTAAAGTGCACTCCGGCTCTGCGGGTTATTTCAGCTCTGATTGGCAACTTAACTAGCTGTGTAAACAAGTTTATTGTGGCTTACATTACATTACAGTATCTCTTTAGTTATGTTAACATCAGCGGTTCGCGATCATCATCATAATCAATGTTTCATATTGATAATCAGATGTCATAGGATCGTAAGAGGGAAAAAGCCCTAGTTTAAAGACACATGAGATGGGAAGAGATGAGACTGAACTATTGAAACCCTTATATCTAAATTCAGTAATTATAAAGTTCGGTAATTTCAAAATTGAGCACCACCTACACTTGATCACGACCTTCTCATTCAGATAAGCCTTCCGGCTTAACATGTTTATCTCAAAAGCACGAAGGTTAGAGTGCCAACCCCTATCCGGACAAAGGTACGCACTACTGATGAGTTCCAATAAGAACGAAATTCGAATCTATTGCTTCATTTCGAAGTGCGTTAGCTGAAAGGCTTATCTGATTGCGAAGGCTGCGATCAAGTATGGGTGGTGTTCAATTTTGAAATTATCAAGTTGTTCGCGCCTCACAAACAAGAAGCCCAGTTGTAAATAATAAGAAGACGGCATTTACAAGACAACTTTCTGATAATTGTTCCAACTCCGTTTAACATTATTTGACAAAAAACCTGGCTAATCAACAATAACATTTACGCTGCCAAATCAAATAAGCCTCCACATGTCTTAATGTTTCCAGCCAGATGGGTTACGGGAATACTAGCTACAAGAGACAAACACCATTTACTAATCAAATTATTTTCTTCACCTCCGTTCATCCAGTCATAGATTGATCACGCATATATTACGTCAGTTAAGTTCACAGAAGATTGTAAAGTGTAGTAAATGTTGAGTTGGTATTTTTTTTCCTCCTACATAGCCTAACAATCGGGAGCTGCGTTTTCAGGGTTTGAGCAGGTTAATTTTCAATCTAATCCCACAATCAACATCTCGTCTTCTAACCTTTTGATTGTATATCTGCTATTATGTGGCATTGGCAGCAACAGGAACGCTGTGAAGATTTTCTGTCTGGCAAAAAATTTGCTCTAGCTTAAACAGTGTAAATTTCTCTAACTTTTTAATACATTACCTCAAACAGACAACACCTTTCAAGGGGAGAAAACTTGTTTTTTTTTCTTTGATGACGTGGATTTCAGCTCCAAGACGTCTATTTGATATGTACCTGATGCAGTATGTCAGAATTGTAAAAATACTCATGCACGTACGATTGTTACTGAAGTCTGATTGAGACCGTTCTAAGTATCTTGTAGTACGGTGCATTTACTATAAGAAAGTATATCATTGAGTTACACTAGCCTTCGGTTTGTTCTGACACTTACGCAATCACTAGGCGATTGGAAAGGATTATAGATCGCAGTAGACAATATAAACAGTATATTTGCCGCTCGAGTTAAAAGTCAAAAGAAAAACGTATTAACCGGTGTTAAAACATCGTGTTTGCTGCTGCTCAGTAATGTGATTACCCGTGGTCCAGAATACTGGTGGGCTACTCAGATCTACACGAAATCCAGCTCGGGAATTCTCGCCTAACAGAACAAGTGTGTAATATACGAATGGACTCTGGACTAAATTATGAGGACGAATGTTGTATTTTAATAAATGCCTTTCAGTTTGTTACTTTGATTTGCTCTCTTCTGTTCTCCGGTAGGAGAATCTTAAGTTCATCCTAACACTGCTTCACTTGAGTCCATAATTCCAGGTGTTGAACTTCCAAACCGAAGTCGTCGATATTCTGTCCGCATTCATATTTGCAGGAAGTTGTTTCTGAAGGATGTAGCGCACATGTGCTGGCAATCAGTTAATGGGCATTTGTTTGATATTGTTCGGGGAAATACCCACCAGTGGATAAATCCCACGTTAGATTCCTTGGTTAATTGTATATCAGATTTTAGCCTACCAGTGCGATATCTGACGAATACTTACGAATGGACTTATGTTATTTAGTGATCTGTCCCGAGTTCATTGTTTACTCAAGCGAGGTCTAATTATACACGACCACTGTGCTGTTCTCCGTTTTCAAATGCAGATGTTTCTTGTACGGTTGTGGAGGTTTTCCTTCTGTAATGATGGTACCTCATTTAAAGGTGTTGTACTCCGTATTTGTGTTTTTTTGAGGGGTTGAGAGCATTATGCATGCAATTTTTAGCTAACCAACACCGTGATCAACTTAATCTTAATCCAGACTGTGTCCGTCCAACCCAGCTAGATGTTGACAAGCCTTACACCAGCCCCCTCATTCATCGCTTCCCGCTCTCGCTACGTGCAATACTTACATGACCGCTGGCTGAATGGATTTGAACTTTGGCCTGTACAGCGAAACGGTTGTTTCTTCGAGCCGCTGTCTATCCGCTGCTTGGAACTGCATGCAAAATATGTCGAGTAGTGTCCACCTAAAGGTGCCTTTCATACACCTACACTATATGCCACCAAACGCCAAAACCATTGTAATTGTGCCTAAGACAGTGACAGTATCTATCCAATCCACGAGATGTGTAGACAAATACAGCCAATTCTGATCTTCTCTTTTCTGCCGTGTCTCTCTCTCTCTCGAACAGTCCATATTCTTCGTCCAGTTCACTCTCGTGCCGAGAAAAATCTCGATTATTCCAGCTTCCTGCTCACTGATTCAGATTCAGCCGATTTCAAACGACCCAATCTTCCCGTCAAACCTGGTGTAAAGCACCGCGAAACTTGGATTCGTATGGGCATTTCTGAAACGCATCGTTCCTCCACGCTCAGGTCGTCCGCTACCTTGTCTGATGGTCTTAGCAGGCGCTCTTCGGTGTTAATGAACTTGCTCCAGTCAGCAGCAAATGCCGCACAAGGGTTGAGTAATCACGAGCCCATCACTCGCCGACCGCCCAATCTGCCCCGAGCACCTTCGCTCCATCGCGACGGGCCACCGCGATCGCCTGTGCAATCCGGCCCAGATGGGGACCGCCATGGAATTCGGGGGCAGGGGGCTGCAGATACCGGTTCATTGAACTCTTCTGGATCCTCGGACCACAGTATGATAGCACCGTACACGACTCTACCGAACAGATTTAGTTTTGACTGCGATGAGCATGAGTCTGTGTCCAACACTTCGCTACCAGTGTACAAGGTGGGTTGTATAGGTAAACCACAAATGAAGATCACTTTAGTCATTCAGATTATTTGAAAGTGCGGTAATTCAGCATTCCCGCTAATGCGTAGCAACTCACATCAGCGATCATATCGAGATGATTCAGTAGTATCTGAGCCGTTCGCTTGTACTTGTGTGCGAGCTATTACTTGGGAAAATCAGGTAATTTATTACTACGGATTTAATCATAAAATGGAAAACATTTCTGGCATTTCTGTGTTTTCGTCGTGCATTGTCTTGTTTTTCGTCGACTGACTGCTTACAGTGTGCTGTTTGTTCGTTTTTGCCGTCTTGTGTTAGGCATTTGGGAATCCAGATATTAAGTACCCGAATTTTCGAGTTTCGCTTTTGTCAGCGTTCATCAATGGTGCATACGCCTGTTTTGGCCTATATTGGAGCTCCGATCCGCGTGCTGTGACCAGCCTGGCAGTCTCACATATGCAGAGATGTGTACGTTAATTTAATTCTTCTTTCCAAGAAGACGCCGTTGAAAACTCCTTAGGGCTTGCCGTGGTTTAATGACCGTGATTTCCGACTGCCATTCACGTGGTCGCAGGTTTGAACCGGGTTGCCACAATTCTGCCTGTTTGGATTTGTACCACTTGACAGTATTTGGCCGAATATATGCTATACCACCTCATCCAGATTTATAGCATAAAACCTCATTCACCGGCGTGAACTGTTTAATTCCCACCCAATGTGTGAGTCAAGTACAACGTGTACAATCAAGCGTCAGTGTTAATTCATACACGTATTAGCAATGTGGGTTTGACCAGTGTGGTGTGTGTGTGCGGTCTCATGTTGGCCGTTTAGCACGAGATGTTGTTGTTTGTGATAAAGAGCGACTGAAGTAAAATGCCTGTTTGTTCCTTATAACCGGCCCATGGTGACCCTTCACGTCACATGGTGGTGATTGTCTAGTGGCGTAACAGCTGAGATTTCATTCTACGAAAATCTCCGATAAACTTTCTGTATAGTGCTGTTAGCAGGTTAGACCGGGTCGTTCTGGGAGTTTTAAACATTTTTCGGCTTCCGGCCATCTGTTAAAGTTTATTTTATTCACGTATGTTTTCAGTGTATTCTTCAGTTATGAAATAGACATCTCTTCTCTAAACATCTAGGCCTCTTATGGCGTCCACTGTTCAATACTAAATCAGCCTTTAATTATCAAAAGCCCTTCCTTCAGTAACACTCTTCGCGAAGTCCATATTACTAGGTCTGGAGAGTTTCAAAAACTGTTGCAAGACTTTCCCGAGAATCCTTGGACAACGATGAGTATACTCTCGAGAATTGTCATTTCGGAAGTTCAATTGGATAACGAATAGTAGTTGTAGGTGAGAGTGTACAAGATGATTTTTGCAACGATGTTCAAGATGTCATTTGGCGCCCTAGTTCATTATGCGCGAAATCATTTGTCATGTTACTCCTAGTTAAACGAATGGAGTTGAGTTGAAATCGACGGGCCTACTGGTTGTCCATGAACATAGGTCATTCGGTCAAAGTTTCATCATCTTGAAATATTCGGTCATTCTGACTGGTCATTGTTGATGATAGATGTGTCGTTCTAACTCAACTCCTTGACATTGTGATCCAGACTGACCTGATCACTCCTTCCAGTTGATCATATAGCAGTTCATGTATAGACTCACTCACCACCACCTTGGGTCGCGAAACTACCCATGCTGTTGTTGTGTGATTCAGCAACGGATTGCGAGCGAGCTTCATTCCGTTTTCATGTCACGTTCCGGTCAGCCAAGCGATGCTAACTATCGCTGTTCATCTTTTTTGTTCAAGAGTAAGACATGCTAGCGCACCACGTGATCTAGTAGCAAAACGTCGGCCAAAGTGTCGTTCTATCAACGTACATATATGACTGAGGCATGTATCGATAACGCAGTTCGCTAGCCTGGTTTTGGAACAAACGATTGTCTTGCGGATTTCGGTACGTAGACTTTGACGGTCCGGACACGTTTTGCCAGTGCTAATTCGTTGTTTATCATTCCACTAACTTGTCGCACTGTCTCATTTAGGATGGAAGTAGCGGTCAGGTTACCAGTGTATGAAGTGAGTTCGCAGCTTTCCGGCTAGAACCCATCGTGCTATGTTTGTCTGCGTTCAGGTATGTTGAATAAAGTTGGGAGCTGCAACTAATTTCATACTTGTCATCATAGCTAGAATTTACGCAACATCACTACGCAGAGTGATAGAGAAACACAACTCAGTCGGTTGAACAAGTTATACTCGAGCAACTTGTGGTTCATTTGAGACGTTCACAATTAGCGAGCTACGTTAACTCGAATGCAAGTTAATCGCACAGGAGCTGCCTCATTGTGGTGAGTATGCGTGTGCTGGGATATGTGCATGACTGTGATGATCGGTTACTTCAAATATCGCATCGTGTGATTCATGATTGAGATTGGATGAAATAGAATTTTCGTGCCCGAACCTATTACTTCTGCGCATCAACTGTTCTTTGCAGTTCCTTTTTATTTTCTATTTTTAGCTCTTCTCATTCGTTGTTACGCCTAAAGTTAGCATAGAATGGTGGATTTGATGCAGACTGTATTTTTTATGTATGCACTCTCTAAAATGTATAGGACCACTTCGTTTGTTTATCTACATTTCAACCCAGCACCCTCATTTTTGAAGGTAGTTTTCTGGTGCTTACTATACTTCAGAACATCGGTAGTAGAACAGATATCCTGGTTTTGAAAATTTCTTGTAGATACTCTATAACACAATCCGACGGAATTGTAAGTCTGTCTCAAGCTTTTCCGTCGAAAGTGGCTACTGAGAAATGCTCTTTCTGTTCCTTTCGGTGATCTTCAAACTACGATCCAGACTGCTCATGGCGAGGTAATCGTACACGGTTGGATTCATACTACACTGTCTTCGCCTTAGGTCAATCTTCAGCTCAGGCCTATATCACCATCTTTGTGTGCTTTCGAGGCAAATATAATTTCGAGATTTTTAATTCAATTTTATTCCTCACTGTGGGCTGACCAGTCCATGAAACAGTGACCACATTTCTTGTGACTCCGTAATACTCGGAATTAGGGACTTCGAATAGCCCTAGAAATTGTACTCGGATTGAAACCTCCCTTGCAAGTAACAAGGAGAAGACCTCGCGCTAGTTACAGTAAGCAGTTCATATTCATGAGACAAGAAGCCAGATTTGTGGATGTACAACAGTATTGAAGAAATCACAGTCTATCATTGACTGGTCGTATTAGCACATGTGAAGTCGCAAACGGTACGTTAATTGGTGCAATACGGAAGAAAGAAATAAGCGAATAGCAGAAGGCGTAACATTGAGACTGTTTGCCCAATCCTGATGTAGTATGTTTGACGCGATGTTTGGATTGGTTCCCTGTTAGGACTCCTATTGTGTCGGGGTTTGGATAATCGATGAATCGAGTAGATTTTTACCACAGACACATACATTGAGATAATGCCTTGTTGGATGGTAATTCTTCTTTTTACATGTGACATGGTAACTGACAACTTGTTGGCAGGAAAATAGGAATATTATTCGTCATCCAGTGTAATCAGTTCACTCATGTTAGTAATTGTCCGTAGCTGAGTGATTGTGTTTCTCATTAAACTGCATCACCTCTCTTATAACATCATGACAGTAACACTTCCATGTATCAGATCCGTCCTATCTAAGTTTATGCTCATCACTAAATATCACATCTTCCCACTAGATTGTCTATAAAATGTGTAAACCCTCCCAACGTTCACAGTGATGAATGTTAATTTCTCCATCCTTCGGTAATAAGATCAAGGACAGTAGTGGAGTGGTTGTCGAATGGTTATGGCCAAAAACCCCATCTTAAGCGCAGATTTGTTTACTGTTAAAAGACTCCAGTCAGTAGACTGTGCGCTTGTCTCGGTCGGAAAAATTTTGTTTTACTTTTATTCATTTATGGAAACTCTCAAGAAACTGTGGAGAGCACATGTTGACTCCCGAACACATTCATCATTCTCTCACTCACGATTGCCACTGCTCCAGCATTTCCTTAAACTTTAACCGATCCGTTTAGAACCGAAGCTCTCCTCGATTTTCGTTATTATTAGAGCCGGTCAGTAGTGCATAACCTTACCACACCAGGGTTGATAGTTCCAAAACCGCTTTCACGAAGCAACTGTGTTGACCACTGTGCTGTCAACCTCACACTAGATCCGACTGAATTATATGCTAGCGATGATGATGCTACTGGCACAATTTTCCCACTACTTCCATATAATAATATTAATTTGTGTAAAAGTTGAAACCGTTCTTTTTCAAATTCACTCACTGTTTATCATAGCGGAAGTATAAATATTGTCGTTCAATGACATTCGTCTGCCCGGATTTATGAAGATCGCTCATTCGTGCCCTCAGGGTATCGAAACACGGGAGCAGACTAAACATACCATTGCATGTACCTTCTTCGATGACATCGCGTAGCTTGGAAAAATAAACAGCTTTCAAAAAGATTCCACTTTGATGGTTAGTAGTGACGTGAATCAGTTAGACATTAGAGAGACACGTTATGAATTAATACATCCGACCTATCTAGAGTTTATTACAATTGTGTCTCGACGAGTGCATCTACTATCTGAGTTAGAATTCTTGCACTTTAGTTGAGATTTTTCTTCTAGAAACACATCAAGAGTTCAACGCAAAACATGTTTGATTCTCTATCGGCTCGACTTTATTGCTTAAAAGGCTCTTTCACCGCTTAGTTGTAGCAGATTGTTCGCCGAAATGTACATTTTATTTGAACCACGCCTGTTACCCTGTTACACGCTAAGTCGACATATGACAGTCCATCGCGTGAGATGCGCGTAATGTTTAAGCCTTATCACACTCATGGACTGGACCAAACACTGAGCGACGCGTTGCGAACAGTGATACACTTCTATGGCTAACATCGTGCAGTCGAACTGATTGCTGGAAAGGAAAGACGCGAGCAATATCGTCACTGAATGCTACTCATGCGCGTATCTTGGCCGACAGTGTATCACAGCAGCCAAGCTTTGACAGTTAGCCAGTGTTCCATTCACGACGGCCACAAGAAGCTTCGATCAATGTCATCTGTTCACCAAGCCCACATTATTAAACCCTTGTAGAGCAACAGCTGTAGGTTACTGGGATATCCTCCGTTTATATTTCTGCAAAATGGATCATTTTCTTCAGCACAATGTGCATAAACAGCTGTGTTTTAACGAACAGCCTTAATAAAATTTCACTGTTTCTTTCACATGCGCATATGTAACGAAAAACTTCTGACACCTGTTTCGACCTACCTATCATCGATTTCGCCACTGGAACTTGTAGGCGTGAGTTGAACATAATGGCGAGTTAGAAAAGCGCACACACACGAAAAACGTTTTAACATAATTCAAACACGTGTGTATTTAGGGGTTGACTTAGTGTGTACATGCAAATTTCCGGAGCCTGCTTACATGCCCACAAGCGTCTGTTGGACGCTAGCAAAATGTTTTTGTCCTATCAGGCTCGTGGGTGTGGATGCCTGAGAAAACACTGGTTATCTTGTGGTAAGTGTATTTTCAACCTGATGCTTTAATTTAATCACGCCTGGTACAGCTGGCTGGGTGTGCGCGTGCATATGGCATTCAGCTGGCACAGTGTACCATCTTTTGTCCGAGAAATCTACCAAACTAACACACATCTGTACACGATCTTATACCGATTAGTTAACTCTTCGATCTTGCTGATCCATTTATTGCCCAGTGGATAGTTCACGCCTAAATGTTTTTAACAAACCGTGTACCTGAACATTCTTCGAATTCAGATCGAGTGCTTCAACGTGTAGTTAATCTTGAATGATGTAGTTATGGAGTTTATCTAGTGGTTGGACGTTTCAAAAGCTACGTCTGAAGCAGCTGTGAATATGAAATGTACTAGAGGCTCGTATCTTTCGAAGCGTTGACGGTCTTTGTTATTCTAGATCGCTTATGGCCTAAGTGAAGCACCTCCGTGGAGTTTAAGGGATACGTGTATTAAGTGACTGTGTGGGTGGTTTTATTTTACTGCTACTACTGTTTCCGCTTAATCGAGTCACTCTGAGTGCAAGACGTGAATTGTTCTCTAATATTTCGCAGTCTATAATTGTTCAATCACACGTTTTTAAGAGCACTAGCGGATAAGTAGATCTTCGGTATCGAGTATCCAATCAGTCCCCTCATACTGTTTTTGAGATTGCATGGGCATAAAGGGTTGACCCGTGAGCTTAGGATACCAACGAATGGATTATCTTAAGTATCCTCTGCCATAGCTACAACCGGTTCATCTTGTCAGCTTCTCTCCCGTTCACACCGGGACTGCCCAGTCGATATCACGGAGAGATGATTCGACGCTCTGGCTATTGCTACCACTACCACAGTCACTGCTGCCAGGAATCACTCTACGCTGACATCATTAAAATTGCATTATCTGCTTATGCCAAATCCATATGTGTTTAAGTGTTTTGGCCAGAACCTTCGAGAACTACCCACATGTTACCGTGTTGGCAAATTCAGCACTGACAATAGAAAGTCTCATTCGTTCATTTGGTTCGTTTAACTAACCAACCTCATTGAGAAGTATCTACACTTTGTGTAATTAAGAACAATTGGATACCGTGCTGTCTGAAATAGTTAGATGGGTGTTGAGGTGACTTGTTTATAACGAACCACTTCGCGGTATCATCAGTATAAACCGATCGATCAATCGGTTTTGTGACCTCTGGATCATTGTCAGTTTTTGACGTACAATCAAATACCGTTGGGATTTTTTATGCGTTGCTTACCGCTGATACTGAACGCCCATAGGACTGGTAGCTGAAGATCTTCGCTTTGTAAGGCGAAGGGTTGGCCGTTCAACCCCTTGTTCGGACTTTCATCATCGAATTTTTTCCAGGCAAGAACGAACTGACCGATGGGGTGTTTCAGTTTAAGAGTGAGCATCTTGAGGTACGGCTGTTATTTCGTTCCCGTATGGCCGCCTCTGGTTCTTTCTGGTTAGTTGTGTCCATCCGCCCTAATGATTGTGGGTAAGTCGTACGTTAGAGCATTTTTCTGTCATAGCTTGCGTGTGTTCATGGACTGATTGCATGTGCGACTTGTTATCTTCTTCTGTCCCCTCTACGTTTTCCACTCATCTTATTTAACTTTCTCACTGGTTTGTGCGCAGTTTCCAAAACAGCTTCCGATGTCTGCTGATCCGAAGACCTTGGCTACTTTGCTTAGTTTACTGCCACCATCTCCGGGTGACCGTACTGCTCTGCCGGGCAAGCAATCGCGACCCGCTGCCAAACTACGCAAGGCGATCAACCTTTCACGCTCTTCGTCATTCACCACCAAAACGGTCCCCACACCTTGTCCCTCCCCACTCTCAAACTCGGCCCTGATCGCGGAGACCGATATGCGCATGTTAGTCAGTCTAATACGACGGAGACCGTCTATCACGAGTCTGACTCCCAGCACAACTACCACTGAGGATGGTCCAACCCGAAAGTTCTCCTCTCCCGTTGGTCGGTTGTCGGTTGACTACCGCTTACCTGCCCGATGTCGCTCAGTAGACTATGCGGGTTTCGGGAAGTGACTAACGGCTTACATAGTGGTGTAAAACGGCATACCACAACCAATTCATTCATATTCAACAAAATCGACAATTGGTTTATTCCTCTTTATTGATTCTGTTCGTATTTACTTGGAGGTCGTGTGTACTTCAAATGTTATTTTTTAACATAACTGATTCTCGTTCTTTTTATGGTCTTCGTGTTTTTTCCTATGCGTGCTCATTTAAACTGTAACTGTGATGGGTTTGTGGAACTGCAGGGTGTTCCCTAGTATATAGGTTCATACATGCACGTAAATACTCAAGGTTACAAAATGGCTTTTTCATATGGACAGTCGTTGGTATCAGCCTCATGTCTCGATTTCCACTAATTGGTGATATCAGGTGGGATTGACACTGTTAGGAAGGTGTGCATTAACTTAAGCGGACTCCAGCGCAGAGCTTCTTGGTCGTAGTGTTGTGGCTGCAAAAGACGCTTGACCTGAGAATTCGTTTATTGCGCAAACTCTCATATAGGTCATGCAAAAATCAAACCACAAACGCGTACACTCATTTGCACGTCAGACATGCATTCACATACATCATTGTCATTCGCCTTGGTGGAGTTTCTGCCGTAGCGCGTACACACTATTCCGATAGTCTCTTCTTGTCCGTTGTCTTCCTGGCGTTCGGAGCTTGCTCTTTTTTTCCCTGAACGTCGCATGTGGGTAATACACTAATTGTGAGTAGTATACTACTCACAACGAAACTGCCTGGCATAGAACAGTAGCCTCAAAGTGCAACTAACTCCACCAGACTATAAAGTGCGATATATCGAGTGTATATTTGTACATCTATTTGCTATGGTTTACTGTCTCCGAATTAACTGAAAAAATATCGTGTGTTGCAACGTCCGTTCAGCATGAGTTGCACTCATATTGTTGATTTTTGTACGGTAAACTTTCCCCAATACGTATTGCGTGTATTTAAAAAACAACTTTTTGTGATGCTCTAACGTGTCATCTGCAACATCTTTTATTACAGTGTTGGACTGGCGATGGAGTAGTTGCATTATAGGCACATTCAAGCCGTTGTTAGACAACGATGTCACTAATAGAGTTCATGGTAGAAGTTGGTAGACTTTTTCTAGGAGCACTGTTACCCCCTCCAGTTCCTTGTCGACGAGGTACTGGTTGTTCCAAATCTGGTTATAAATATGTTTCTTACTGACCCCGCATTTCCCTTATAGCTATCACTGAATCACTCCTTGATCAGTTTCTACTAATGTTACCTTTGTTATCGAATATATTGTTAGGTGAATGTCTGAACGCTTCTGAGCCAAAACGTTGTTCACCATTTCATAAGAAATCAATTATGCACACAGCTGTCTCTGGTTATGCACCGGGCTCTTACAGTTACAAGAACTATACGCGATTTGTATGTGTAACAATAAAATAAGCCATAGGTAGGTAAAGGCCTTACAGGATCCGTCAGATTACAGTCCACTGGAGAAAGGTGGTGTCAGCCACGGCTGACAGCGTCAAATTGTTTCGGTTTAGCCGATTCTTCGGTGGTCTTAGGATAGATGACTACTGAAGGTGGAGGGTTTGTGCGAATTGCCTCTGCCCATACGGTTGTGGATCATAGAGTCTGATGGCGGTGGCCTCAGCTATTGATAACAGTCGCATTCTGACCGACATGGGTTTGGCGGAACTAGTGATTCGGGACAACCTGTCCGATTTATTTCGTTTGTCAGTTCCGCTCATGTGACATCGGGTTTTACTTGAAACAGGCTTAACCGAACTATTGCAAATTCATTTCGGATGGTGTCACCTGATCCATTTCCATAATCGCCTTTTGTTTCTCCCACCGTAACGAGCTTGACAACGACAGATGAGGGAGTAGATGCAAAAAGACGTGGCGCCGGTTAATTGATACAGTGATCGTTGTCGTAGTGTGGGGAACCTCTATCGCATTCGAAAGTATACGGCTAACTATTTAACATTTCATCTCACTTCATGCGATAGAGAGGTGACACCCGGCCTTTTTTTCAACTGTATGAACGAGTTCATTTTTATCCATGAATTCCCAGGAATATCCGTTTTTAATAAACATTCTTCAAATATAATTTGCCTTTTATTGGAAAGTATCCGGTGTGCCTATCTTTAGGGCTTTTTTTGCCGGAAAACAACAAATTTCTTCTGCACTTCGATGAAATGAAACTGAAAATGTGTGTTCACCTATCAATGAATTGATCCATCCACTCGATAAAGTAACGCGACGTCCACGAATGAGGGTCTATCATGACGTTCTGCTTCGGTGGTGAATTTTATGTTGGATTGTGCTTTATTGAAATCAACTAGTCTGGCCTGAGGATAATTATTGTTTAGAATCAGACAAAGATGTTCACTTAGCGCTTGTAGAGCTTGCGTTTAGTGAAGTTGTGATTGAGTTCAATGGTCTCTAGTTTGGCCATGTATATATCTACGAGTAGCGAGCCCATCGTTCTGCCTGTAGAGTTCCCAATTATATCGAAGTTAAACCTTGAAGGTGCAAAACAATCTCTTATACTTTTGCTACAGAAATGCTGACATCCGTTTAATTGTTCTCGATTTGAGTACAGAACTAGTGATTAATTTCTTTTAACGGTACACTGGTGAATTTGGAGGTCACGTCCAAGGAGTTCATGTTATCGTTCTCGATATTGAATGAATCGACGGAGTCTTCAGATCCTGAGGTGTCATTTAGACTAAAAGGAGTCGATCATGGTTTGTCCCGTTCCACTAGCTACTGGAGCTGAAGCATGATGTGACGAACTGTACTTATTCATGATTATTCGTCCTGATTGCATTCTCTCATTGTGAAACTTAAGGAGGTTGTATAAACTTAGAGTTGCCGTCTCTGTAGATCTGATATTCCTGAAAGTTCGCACATGAGCAGCGTCTGACTGTTTCATTTGGCGGAGTTGTTTGAACAAGCTTCGGTATTGTTGCTTTTTATCGCTTTCTGTTTTCTGAAACGTCGGGTTATCCGATAGAACTGACGACATTTTTGTGGCATAGTTAGTTTTATTAAATAGTACTCTCCGCATTCCTTTGTCAGGCTTTATGAGTAACACATCTTGGTTAGTTTGCAGTTTTTTTTTGTAGTACCGAAATGTTTGCACTTCAATAAACTGCAGTTCGATGTATTGCTATTCATGTAATTATAGCACAACGTTCAACATTGGCTTCTGATGGTCGAGTGTGTCAATTTAATTGCCTGTGTGAGCTTTCAAATTGTATTTCAATATGCAATCGATTGCATCCGGATTTTGGATTTCCGACCTACCAATAGTCCATCTAACATGGCATGACTTATCATTACAGAGAAATGGTTGTGAACCGCTTATTTGCAGCAGTACACGTGAATTTGTGTCAAACGGCGAACTGTTATAGTTTGGCACGTTATTCTTCACACAATACTGTGATATGTGCAATCGATTAGGCAGTCCATTTATACCGCTCGTGCGTGGCATAGGTTTAGTTAAAAGTCCTTCACCTCATGTTTGAGGGTGATCCGTTTTTGGTTGGTCATCTGATATTAACTATTCCGTTCAGCTACGTTTGTGCTGTACTAAAAAGCTGCGCCTTCTGCCACTATGACGGGTATACTTTTAATGATCTAAGTATGGCACTGTCTCTAAGATCAGGCTTACTAATTTCTAACCGACTTTACATCGTCCAATCAAACGGTGTCTTTGTCTACTTTCGGCTGTGCTTTTCTACTCTTGGCAAATATGCGAACGATTACGTTTGTCCTACTCTGGTTTATAAACCTTGATAGATTATAGAATTCAATGTGACTTGAGGACCCGCTCGCAATGTACAGAATATATAGGTACATAATTTCCAGCTTTGTATGTCTAAAATTATATCACTTCACAGCACTGGGTTTTTGGTTCATGCATGTATACGTAACGTTTGGGTGTGGCATGCGGCTTGATTGTTGACAAGTTTTTAAAGTGCTCTGAAAACATCATTGTGAGCACGCGACGATGGATTGCTGCTCTTACCTGAGAAAGGCTTAGCGAATTGGTGTTAGGATGACTTTATCTGTAATGCGAAACAAGACAATGAATATGTTAAAAATGTTCACTTTGTGACTTGTCTCGGGTAAGTACTTAGCGATCGAATGAGTAAACTCTTTTTTTAGCTACGGCTAGTGTAATCATAATATAGATTGAACATCACCCACAATTGTTCGCAGCTTTCGCATTCCCATAGACTTTCCACTCGGCCCCTTTTGAGCTGAAACACCAGACTCGAGTTTCGCTTTCATTAGAGCTCGTCGGTAGTACATCTCCTTACCACTGCCGAGACTAGAGTTCCGGCCACGCTGTCATGAGGCAACCTTGTTGACCACTGTGCCATTGGCGTCACGTTGGACAGACTGAATTACCACATGTGAATGTTTGAAAGGGGGAAGTCTATGAGAATGTGACAGCTTCGATCAATTGTGGGTGATTTTCATTCTGTATAAAAATCAAATTCCCCCACTATTCATTACTAATCAAAACACCGCTCAACAAACTAATGATTTCTTTGATTTCAACTTGGATAGAAGTCCTAATCGCGAGGTTGTCGGTTGGAGTTAACAGACTGTAACTGTGTCTCTTATCAACACGACCGCGCAACCTGAGCATTGCTCACAAGCGGAAGTGGTTGAGTGTCCACATTTGATTATTCGGTCGTGCCTAATGTGAGGTCAGTGGCGCAGTGGTCAACACGATTGCCCCATGAAAGCGTGGCCGGAGTTCCACTTTCGGTAGTGACAAGGATATGCACTACTGAGGAGGTATAATGAGAGCGAAACTCGAGTCTAGTACTTCGTTCCGAAAGGGGCCGACTGGAAAATCTATGTGAATGTAATAGCTGCGATCAGTTGTTGGTGATGTTCAATCTGTTTGAAAATCAAAATCCCCTACTACTCACCAGTAATCATAATAGTTGCTTGGGTATACAGTCACTGTAGCATTTGGTCATCAATTAAAATATTGAGAACTCCTTCGGTCTTTCCAATGCGCTGTTCCACATGATTACACTAAAATTTGAAGACAACCTTTCTCGCGTTTGGCGGGCAATGCCTTCTGTTATCAAAAGCGTTCACTTGTGTGCGGGTGATTTATTAGGAGAATATCTTAGCCATGACAGAACCGGTACCTTCGTAAAATCGAGGTATTAATAATAATATCTTATATGTCGTCAAATCAAACCGTACTTCGGAGTTTATTCTCGGCTGTCGAGTGGATGTTTTTGTCTCTTGTGGAGTAATTGCTTGCATGATCGCCTACTTTTCTCATCACCTCAAACCACCGTATAATTGCGCTTGTCCAATTTGTCTTCTGAAGTGATTAATAGACTTGATAATCCGCCGGGACAATGGATTGACAAGATTGATTTTTTCTGCTCTAATCATTTAACTCCGAGTTTATTATGCGACAGAAATAAATCTGATTATCACTGCTGCTTAACGGTTATACAGCCGTAACGGACAGCTTTAATTCAGACATAACCAGGGGCGGTCGTGTGATATTCAGTTTATCAATTTGATTGTCCTAACTTAGGCAATCAACACCTTGCAAACGAACTACGGTGTCACATGCAAAGCATCCTTAATGCAGTTTCTCTGCTGATTCCGCAGCCGTGCCTCGTCAACTATATATCTCGCAGACAATTCAGTCAAACATCGGCGATGTTCACTCAACTGTGACCAATCAGACGTCATTTTCCTTCATACTCTCAACTGTGCATTGTTTTAGTCAAAAGACTCGTCTGGAATATGATGTTGCGTTTTACTAGTCCTGTGGGGTATATGTTTGCACGATCATTTGTTTTCTTCTGTTTGGTTGTGCTTGTTCGGCTCGCCGTCTTTACTGATAAATAGATCCGGTAATCCGTTGCGAAAGTCGCTCAACGTTGTCGACTTTCTCAATCTGCTGTTTACTTTTCCGTGGATTTGTTCTTGATCACACAGATTGTGGTTTCGTCAAATCGAATAGGTTTGCAGTTTTGATTCATTCAATGATGTAGTAAGAACGACACTCATTTATGCTTCTCTGCTGCTATCCTTAAGATCGAAGATGCTACCTGTATGCATCACTCAGTCTCTGGTGAATCGATTTCGACTGTTTATACCTCCAGTATCCTTTTGAAGACTTATCGAAAGTAAGCGAAAGATGTCTTCTGTTCAAGCATTCTTCAGGTGTTTACTATTAAAACTGCGATATTCGCTGGGAGGTGCCAAGTACAATGTTCGTTTCTTGGTAATTTTTCATTTTAGCAGTC
>JTDE01007676.1:2948-16448 GCA_014338405.1 Paragonimus skrjabini miyazakii | reverse complement strand
CATATCGTACACATAATTGTTAATTGTACAATACACCAATTATGGAAATAAAGTAACAAAACGGACTTAATAAGAGAAGAAAATTCCAGTTTATGAAGAAGCATTTGGCTCACTTGCTTCTAGAAGGATAATTCTCAAAATTGTCAAAGCTTGATTAAAAAATGCTGAATAACTACATCAATTCTCGCTTCACAAGGTTAACATTGGCCTTATGGTCAAAGTCATGCCAGAAAAAGGATTTATGATGATGGAGAAAATGAACAGTTGGAAAAGTTCGCCATCATTTGATGTAGACGGTTCCGGAAAAATATGTAGAAACTGTTGTCAAGACGAAAGAAGATAGGAGGGCCCAAATTGTTGTGGAGAAATGGACGATCTTCTGGACTGGACTTCGTTACTTCCTCAAAATCGGCGGAATTTCACAGACCTCGCGACGTGTCCAACCAGCACGGGATTTCGATTGTCCGGACGTCATGGACTGTTGTCTCGCGTTAGAATTAATCGTGGAATCAGGAATGAAAAGCAAAATTACGTGATAAACGGGAGAACGTAAAATGACCATGTGAAGTATGACGAATAGCGGAATATGATAGTTTCTGACCAAACCTTTTATATAAATTTCATAGTTTTGTGTCGGTTAATAAAAGATGTCTTTAGCAAACAATAGTTATCTTATAACGCGAAAAGAGAACGATTCACAGCTTTTCCTGGTTTATGACTGCAGTCGAATTCCGATGTCGATCAGCTATACACAGCCGATATGTAGAATGGAAAAGATGTTTAGCAACACGGGAAGATTGCCAGGTGGTTCATCAGAATAGGAAGAGGCACAGATTTATATGAAATCACGTGAGGTTAACAGGTTAAGTGATATATATGTATATCTTCTAAACCGTTTCAACGTGCACAGCTATTGCATAATGATTAATAACTGTGCACAACTGTTTATCATTAAGTATGTAGTAAGAGTGTACCGGGATGGGTTGATTACTACTAACGGGGGTGTGTATAATGTTACCATGTGTTGGCTATAGTTTTCTTGTTCAGTTGCGAGCTTTCGACATAACTAGGTACAAGATTCATCCTGCTGGGGTAACAACAAGCTTCAAAATTGAGAAATTCCCCGAATGGCGAGGGTGATGGCTTTGATCAGTGAACTCTTTGTTCCAGATGTTTTTTAGCCATTTTTGTAGGCGAATCGTGACGTTCACAGTGAATCGATTGTTGTAGACTATATTATACACGAGTTCAAGATTAATCTTGAAAAGCTGTAGCCATAGATGATCCAGTTCAAGCGTCTGACAGCGTTGTGTGTATTTCTGACAAGACGGATAACCGACTAAATCTTTCGTAAAGCTACATTGGAGGCTTTCCAGAGCCAGCCTATCAGACTTACGCAAGCGACTATATATGAACGTGCAGCACTCATGTTGTGGTCATAAGCACAGCTTACAAAGGTGTGGTCTAGCTGCAGGAAGGGAGGATGAGTGCTTAATATATTAAATCATTCGTCTCGTTCCAGCTACTAGGAGAGACATGTTTGGTGAAATTGAATGAATTTGAATAACGTATACCCACGTCGCGGACTGAGTTGGCAGTTGAAATACCATGACCATCCAGCTATACACAGTTCTCTGGTATATGGCAACCGTGTGCAACGATGGCTGAAAATTTCACCCGCCAAGTTTGACACCAAGACTCTAGTAACACGGAGTCCTCTCCGTACATTTCTTAGGCAGGAATTTAGCTCACCAGGGGGGAAAGTGTAGACAAGTTTGATGTCATCAGCACATAGGAATAATTTGCCATGCTTGATAACTTCACATATATCAAGAAGCTTCCTTTTATCACTCCATTGGTGACTGGCCTGGGCGTTGAGATGTTATCTTCCATTCTCACTAGTTGTGTGCGGTCATCAAGGTATAGAGCAAACCAGTTGAGCAGTGGGTCGAGTAAAACGATAGATGCCATTTGATCATAAGACGCTTACGAGGCACACGATCAAACGCTTTTTGTATATTCAAAAGTATAATAATAATTGCATTCCCCAAATCAGCAGATTTGGTAACATGAGTAAAGAATTCCAGCTGGCACGTCATGCACGAACGTCGACTGAGGAACCCATGCTGGGAGTGGTTTATAAGATCTTATAATAACTATAATTCAACCGTGCGATATTTTATCGTCCTATCCAACACTCTAGAACAAGTTGAAGTATGGTTATTGGAACGATCATTGTTGATGTCTTGTCGCGAGCCGCCTTTATAACGGGACTGAATTGTAGAACTTTTCCATTGGAGACAGAAGAAGCCTAATGTTTGAAAAAGTGTATAACTATCAAGTAAAAGAACAGGAGTGTCATTCCCTCCGTGTTTGAGACCAACAGGATGAATACCCACTGGACCAGAAAGACAAGAGATTTTGATGGTAGCTAACTGAGGGCGTGTTTTTAGTGCATCAACAGAAACATGGCTTATGAACGTATTTTTTACAGAGGGAGGTGGAGGCAATATATTTTCTTCAGTGTTGAAGGAAGTAGCGAAATATGAATTGAAGGCCTCGCAGATTGTTACAAGATCATCCACAGTAGTTTTGCTCTATAGTGTAACTTTTGAGATGGTAAGGTCTCTTGTACAGTTCCTGCGTTTCAATACCTGCATCAACTCAAGACTTTTCTCTTCGTTGTCAATCGCACGTTTTTTTTCATTTAGGTGGGGCATTTTGGTTCTATATTCTATGATGTCAAAAAATTCATGCATTGGCATAAAAAGGGAGAAATCATGTGTTTTTCGGTGCCGTGGTCTGAGACTTTTGAGCTTACATTACTCCTTCGGAGTGATAACCTTGCCTTTACCACACCCATCACGGCGTTTTTATCTTTCCGGGGCTAAGATATTCATGTAAAACCTGAAGTGTTCATTAAATACTTCGGTTGCAATCCTAGGGTCAGAGGTCAGAAAGAATGTGTTCCACTCCAAGGATCTCAACAGAGTGGTGAACATGTTCCGGTCGATGAATTTTATTTGGCGATAACATATTATGTTTGACAGTTTTACAACTTTTAGGTCAAACATGAAGTTGACCACGTTGTGATCACTTCCTGAAAACTCTTCTGGGACGGATACTGTAGCAGGAGGGATACCTATTGCAAAAAGGAGATGTAACGTATGGTCCAGTCTGGTAGGTGCTAAAACATGCCGGCCCCATCCAGTTATCTGGACGCATGCGAGAAACCCTGGTTGATTTTCAGGGGCTGTGAAAGAGGTCAGAGAGATATTGGGCATACTGAAATCTCCACCAGTCATTTTGTGTTACCTATGTAATGTTGATACATATTTCAGTCCGGTAATAGAGTTGGTCATGTCGTCATGGTTGGCGCTAGGTTGCCCGTTGACCCATCCTAAGAGTAGTTCACAAGATTCCGCTGACATTGACAGCCACAGTGAGTCATCAATCCTATCAAAACATGTCCTGCGCCGCGAATTTTACTGAGCACATAATAGCCTCAAACACTTAGTTGTGTGCTCGACGTCTCAGGGGTACACAAAGCTTCAGTGACCAGAATAATGTAAGGATTATATAAGAAAATAAAAAACCTGAAAATATGCATCTTATTGACTAGTGAGCGTGCATTCAAGAGCAATCCACTTAGTGCTTTTTCCTTACTCGACATCATTGTTAGACCTTCAAAAATGTCCAAAACGGATGGATCTTTGTGATGCAAAGACTGGTGACGTCGCTTGGCATGACGCGGTCATATTGAGCGCATCAATGGTTAATGGCGTGTCGACTGCGTATGAGACCATGACAGAAAGTGTTGGAAAAGTGTCAGTAGTGTATGATGGGGCAATGGGGCTATAGGAGGTAGACTGGGCAGAGGATGTTTGAACGGTGTGTGACGCACTAAAAAAGGGTAAAGCTGAAACTGATTGGTCATACCCACATGCACGTTATCAGCAAAAGGATCACGGGTTGCATTTAAGTTAGCATTCATAGTATCAGGGCTGCTCGCATTGAAAAGGTGTTAAGCATAGGATAGGCAACTCTGCTGGTAATAATGAGGTTTTGGTTAAGTCTCGCCTTGAAAGATGTGTCACGTAAGAGATTGCTATTGTTAGGAAGAAGCTAAAGATTAGGGGTTGGTATTAGATACATCCTTTTTTTACTGGGTGTGGGTTTGGGTTCACATGCTTACTTTTTCCCTTGTAATGTGGAGGAAACAAACACAAGCGACTGGTAGAATAGTGATTTGAGGAGAGTTTATTAAAACTAGTGTTCCACTGGTGGCCGGTAGTTCGGTTCCTTCGGGATAAGTTTAAGGTTGAAATGCCGGCGTGTCTGGCTGGTAGATCATCTGAGCCTTACTCTGTCTAATCCAGCTACCGCGTAGACAGGTTGAGATTTAGACGTCCCATTTAGTTCAATATGGGCACATTTATTTACATGATGTCGTTTGCAAGTTGACTCCCCGACAGGGGCTGCCATTTCGTACGGCAGGTTGTTGGAACTGTCAAGATCTACTGTTAGATTAACCAAGTCAGCAAGTATGTTGTCCTGTTATGTTGTTGATGTTTTCAGGAGGAACATTGGCATCCTCAGGTGTGATACAGCAAAACGAAGCTAGACACTCAGCCGGACCCGATTCATCATCTTTGGACATCATCGCACCTTGTTTGAATTCGTCCTGGGCCACACGCTTGAAGGCGACGTTGTTGCACAATAAGCGATTTTGACATTCCCTTTCAAGTGACGTTCTATCCTGCATAATTCTTAGCAGTTTAAGGGGGTTTTAGGCTTGATAAGATCCTGACATTGGATGAACTGTCTCGCAATGGTTTTGCTCTGGAATTTGAACAAAAGCGGGCAGCAGGTTCTTTTAGTCTTTTTACGAAGACGAATGTAAGTATATGATGTCGGGTATATATTATTGATCCTCGTGAGTAGCTTTTTAATGCCATGCAAGTAAAACTTATCTGGCACATTGAGTAAGATATCATTATATGTGCAACGCATCCGTTTCGTGAGTTTTATTGTCAACGTGTTGAGAAACATGCTTGCGCTGTTTATCTTGGGACTTTTCGGTACTTTGAAGAGGTAAGATAGGAAGATAAGATTCACCTTTAGAGAATCATGTACAGCGTGGCTTAGTTGTAGTTGAGTGAGTTCAGCTTCCAGCTTTGATACCTTACCGAATAACTCCGCCAATACATTGCCTAGGGGGATAGAACAGTTCTCGGTTAGAGGGGTACTAGGGGGAACCACCAGTTTATCTTCACCTCTTTGGAAGGTCTTTTGTAGGGTCTGAGCAAGAGTATTTGCCTTTAGGTCGTTCAGTATCAGCTGTAGAGTTGAAACAAGTGGCTTTGACACCAGTCTATCTTGTTTGAGAAGCGGTTTTTGTCATCATAATTTGTTTTATAAGAGTATTTTTCAGAAAGACATGGACGTAGACAAAATGTAAGCAGACTATACGGTATTAAAATGGTCAAAAATAGCAATTATTTGAGAAATTCCAAATTATATATCCATGCAGTATTTGCTATTTTCGAATCGCTCGCTGGTTTGTGTTAAATATTGTTCTGGCTAGAGAACCCCTTGAAGTGGACCGAGGTAAACTGCGATCCATCGTCCGAGACAGGCCTCTCCGGGAGGCCATGTTGGTTGAAAATCCGCTTTAGATTGTTGACGGTGGCTGAGGATTTAGCGTGCGTCAGCGGGACGATCTCAAGCCATTTAGAATATGCATCCACCAGAATGAAATATACCATACCCTTGATGGGTCCCGCAAGATCCACATGGAGGCGTGACCACGGATGTTTGGGTTGTTTCCATGGCTGAGGTTTAACGCGCGACATGTTTTTGGTGGAGGTCTGCAGTCGATTGCAAATGTCCATAATTGATAGTTCTGCCAGGCCAAGGCGTTCAAGCCAATCGAGGCCGAGTAGTTTGGGGTTGGAATCAGAGAGTTAGTGAACTCCACCGATGGCTTTGTGCTTGAAGCTGACATGACAGTGCAGTCGCCCAGTTAGTTGCACTGTACCACTACAGGCGCTGGTGGCGGAATGAGATGTCAGCTTGACTGGCGGGCGTCCAATTGCTTTCCATAGTCGATTGGAGATTATGGCGATATCAGACGCAGTGTCAGGCTGGAGACGAGCTGGATGTTCGTTGATCAGCACGGACAAGAACGTTCTGCATGAGATGACGTCAACTTTGAAAGAAGCAAGCAGACTGCTGGACCCGGCGATCGGTTTGGATTTAGATGGGCGTGGCCGCTTGTTGGTTGCGCTTTGACTGCCCGACGTGCGTGACTGACAGTAGCCGTCCTTGTGGCACACCTTTGTCCAACGCTGACGGTAGTGTTGCTTGAAGGGTCAGTGACGCGTGTAGTGCCATGAACCGCAGTGCTAACAAGGAGAGGGTGGTGTCTTCTTGGAGGTACAGTGCACTGGGCGGTTTTTTGGGGAGGGTTGTTGCTGTTGTCTTGACCATGCGACCGTGTTGACATGAGTTGAGAACTGAGCAGGATTCTGAATCTAGGCTGAGTCGTGTTCTAGATTGAGCAGTCGATGGCCTTCAGTAGTGAGGTCCTGGAGGGTAACTGACTCGTCTTGTTGGATCTGATTGAGCAGTCGTGTAGGAAGATCAGCATCATTGGGAGACTGAAGGCGACAGACAAGGATGAGGCACCTGAACTCATGTTTCATTAGGAAGGATAGTTTGGTGAAAATCTACTCAATTCACCGCTTATCCAAACCCCGACACAATAAGAATTCCAAAAAGGGACCAATCCAAGCGTCGCGTTGAAGATACAACATCAGGATTAGATGAACACTCTCAATGTGACGTCTTCTGTTATTTGCTTATTGCTTTGTTCTGTATTGCACTAATTAAAGTTCAGTTTGTGACTTTGTACTTGTCAATATGATCAGCCAATGATAGACTACGATTTCTTTAATACTGCTGTACATACCTGCATTTGGCTTCCTGTCTAATGAATATGAACTGCTGACTGCAACCAGTACGAGGTCTCCTTATTACTTGCGTGGGCGGTTTCAAGTGGAGTACGATTTCTTGGGCCATTCGAAGCCCTCAATTCCGAGTATTACAGATTGCTTGAAAGATTCACGTTGGCAAGGTCATCCGAGTCCCGCTTGATCAGCTTGAGGCAGTGGTGCCGCAAGTTGAATAGAGAAAACTGGTCACCAAATATCTGCGGCGGGATATTGACCGTCTCGTTGAAGCTGATGTCACGTGGGCTCTGGGGCAAAGTGAAACTAGCGTACCGCTCGTGCTCCGCAGAGCCAAGTTTGCTGAGGAAAAGCCGGACCTTCCACGAATCATGTTGATTGGCAAATTTGATACGAAACGGGTCATCGTACCGACGGAACCAAGCATCGAATGTCACGTTCGCATGCGGGTGGTAGACGAATTCGGAGATACCAGTTGCCAAACTCTCAACCGATTGCGCACCAACAGATTGTGCGGACTGGCTCGACTTCGTACTGGGCAAACGTTGGGCAAGCAGTTCCGTAAGATTCATCTGTTGTTGCAACAGCAGCTTAATATCAGCAGCGTCCAACGACATCGATTAGAAATAATGACCGTCGCCAACTGTTACCACCCCACCTGATAGATAAAGGCAAGAGCAAACGCAAGACCACGAGCAGTATCTCTATCACAAACGAGCGCAACGATGTTGCGAAACGGTACGAAAATCAGCGCACAAGCATCGGATTCCAAACCTCGCAACTTAGAACCCCCCAACAAGTAAGGGAAAAGACGGTCTTCAAACGAGATTTATCTGCAGTTTGGGGTGGCTTTGGGCCCAGGCCACCGAACGAACCAATCAGAAGCGAGCCCAACTTCTCGAATATTCGAGGAATCTGACGGGCGTTCAAATTTCTGGGAAATTAAGAATCCATTTTCCTTGGCAAATAATGCGAATTTGTGAGGGATGGTAACTTTTCCCAAAACAAGCATGTACATCAGGAACAGCAGTTGACCAAGTAATGATCCTTGAGGAAATGCAGCAGAAATCGAGGAAAGAGAAGAAAGATCCGACCCCGTTTTTACTCTGAAAATTCTGTTATTGGGAAATGATTAATCTAGTGAATGGCCTCTCACTGGATGCCACAAGCTTTTATTTTTTATACAGGAGGACCGTGTGGGATACGGTCAAAGCCTTTCGCAAATTCGAAAAAGATAGCACCCGAGATGTGGGCGTTGTCTTTCGCCTTTGTCAGGTTATTCATCAAAATTAACATATTGGTTATGCATGACCGGGCAGGATAAATCGTGTTGGGTGAAAGAGAGAAGGTTACTTGAAAAGGAATGCTTGAGGGGGGCTGGCTTTACCAAACCTTATTTTATCTCGCATGGGATGCTGGTGAGACTGATCGGCCGATAACTAGCGGGAGCCTGGCGATCGCCTGCTTTAAATGAAGGTGTGACAATGGTCTCTTTCCATGCCTCCGGAAGAGTACTGGTGTGGAATGCTTGTTTAAACAGTTTACGAATAGGCACCGCCAAACCAAAGGCCACTGTTTTAAGGATCCGGGGATGGATCCCGCCTGGTCCCACTAAACAACAAGGATTGATCTTAAGCAGAAGATCCTGGACGTCGGGTACAAAGAATTAAGCTGGTAGGAGTGGGTATTGGACAATTCTTCCCGGGAGAATCTGATGCCAGTTTGGCGAAACCACATTGTAAACCACTGAAAAGTATTCTCTGAACATCTCAGCAACCACCTGAGAGTTGGAGGAAGTTTTTCCATCGGAAAGCCGCAGAAGAAGCGCTGAGGGTTTGATTTTTCTCTGGCGATGCAAGTACTTGAAAATAAAATTCCTATTCTTCCGAGCTACCAGTAGGATCTTTGACTGTATCCGTTGGGTATGTTGACTTATTTCTCGTCTGCACCTGCCTTGTATAGAGCAGAAGGCTTCTAGATCTTCCGGCTTGCTCGTTAGTTTCTGCCTGTAGAATAGATGGGAACGTAAGTCAGGAAGACAACGTATATTACACGGAAGTGGTAAGCGAAAGAAAAACTTCCAAAATTTGCGACGAACAAATGCTTCATCAGCTTCGTGAATGGCAACTAAACGAAAGTTGGTCTGTGTCCACCGAATTGGACACAAGTTTGAGTGTAATTAGGAAAGTCTTCAGTGCGTCAAAGTCGGGCTGCGTGTAATCGGTAGACCGTGAATATATTTTTTATCTTTTAGCTAAAGATATTTTCTAACCACCGATGTTTTTGAAACTTTTGACATATTTTAGTTCCTGAAAACTTGGAGTTCTGTTGCCTGAAATATTTTGTTTCAATCTTCCAAAGACGTAATCAAGGAATGTGCGATAGTTCAGTTGCATAGGGATTAATGGGAAAATGACGAAACGTTGCATTCCACGTTATTTCGGAACAGTGATTGAAGAATATGATGAAATTCGAGGTCACAGAAGTTAAAACGTATGCTTTTATATAAAGCTGGACGTAATTAGGCGGGAAAACGTGATTATACTTCCGACGATCGAACCATTTATAAAACATGAGTATTAAGCCTGTCATAAAACAGCAAAAGTAAGGTACGCCTATAAACTTAATTCAACGTAGGACAATCCACGAAAACTGGACAAGTAAGCAATGTTTTCTTGGTTATATTCGCAATGATTTACCATTCGTTGCCGTCACTGTTGTGAACGGTTCCATGACATCATGTTGTACGCTGGAATGGTGACGAGGTGGCCTACAGAAAGAATGACATCGAAAAACGCTTCCAGCATAGAAGATTACGAAACTTATAACTGCTCCGTCCATTTGTTCTACATTACGAGTTTTACCAAACCGTTTTTAGGCTGTAACACATAATTGGATGTGTGAAGTCACTGAGGACGGAAACGTGGGGAAAGAATCGTGAATTATATATTTGCTGACTGTGGAAAAAGGTATATACTGCCTCCGCCTTTTTTCATCATAGCACATAGCCTACGGCTTTCATGTGTTATGGATGTCCTCCAAGATGATTGAAGCCATTTATCAGGTGAAGTCTTCTCTATCGTTTCGTTCATCGCGTCTGATACCTGCAAGAAATATGTGTACGCATATTTGAAGGAACTTATTTTCTTCAATTATATCAACAGAATAATCGTTCCAGGTGATGTTGATTCACGGTTTCTTCGGTCCTTGTGCGAGCGGTACACTGTCAGCGAACCGATCTAAGTCGACATCCGTTGTGGGTAGTGTGCAGGACCTGCTTCCCATAATCACTAAGGAGGTGCGAACAACGGCTGAAGTAGAGAAAAGTGACAAAAACAAGAATTTGGAACGTGCACTTATCAGGCGACTGAGGTTGAAGCTGTTTGCCACAGAGTGAACACTCGTTCATGTCTTCCATTTGGATACATTTAGAGTAAATATCTGCTGATCGGCATCACAGCAATGGCTGTCCACCTGTGCAGGGTCATCGCAGTGTCCATAAGGTAATCCTGCCTTAGGCTTCTTCACCCACCTGGGATACATATTGCTTGTAGCTTAGCCCATGGGGAAGTCGTACAAAGGTAATCCAGTCTTAGCATGTTCCATTATCTTACTGACAAAAGCAATGACGCTGTTAAAGCGAGCCACCGCCGTGTGGATGTTGCAATCATGCAGTTTTTCAAGTACATGATGAAGGACCTCATAATGACGGTTGAAATTGGCTGCATCAAGCGGTCGAAGCTGCGGACCCACCAATCGTCGAAATTGGCAAGTTGTACTCTGCCAGCCACCGCTCATGAATGGGGATGTGATCTTTGAAAAGGGAAATGAAAACTACAAAAGACCTCACCGTGGGGGTAGAAATGTTTCCGAAACACCGGCAGAATGTGTGTGCATGAAAGCCACGTTGAACGGTAAAATGTGCCCCATAGGCGCCCTGTACGCTATCCACGATGAAATCGTCGCCATCTTGTTGCACACGAAACTGCAATATTCAAGGCGCTTACTAGAGAACCGCTCACCTTTAACTCAGAAACCATTTCAAAAGGAAGTCGTGAAGTCTGTCACTTTGGTGTTTTTGGACAGGGTGACTTGCGAATGTGGTCATTCTGGTAAAAATGTTCTCCACGTACCAGTCAACACAAACAACAGCACGACGGTTCCATCCATCGGTCGTTTGTATTTCATACTGGCGCATCAACCACTCACTGTGGATCCATATTTTTTGAATAGCGACGGCTAGGAAGTCGCTTGGGTGCGTTCTCTTTATCAACTGTCCGTTTGCGTTATTTAGCATATTATTCGCTCGACTGCCAAAGTGGACAACATCGTTTTGCGCATGGATGGTCCACTTCGGCTTGATGTACAACCAGTTACACAACAAATAATTCATAAATTTCCCATCCGTTTGGCCGATGATGTACAAATCACGTTTAAACCCACGGTAAGCAGTGTTGGAATGCAACTTACTCTTCCTTATTGTCTGCCGCAGCCATTCGGTGGAAGAGAAAACGACTGCGAATAGGGTTCATCTTTTAACAAATACGACGGCGAAGTTTGCCCACTTACGTGCTCACGTACGGCATCATGTACATGAAAGTAACACAATAGGATATCGCAGCCAAACAACACAGAGACTGCCCTCATTTGCGGGGCCATCTTATCCATAACAAATGTTTTCACCGCTATGTGATCGCCCATCATTTCCCGAAAAATTTCGAGAAGTCTACGTAGTGAAGCATACTTCTCACTGCGAACGTACCCGTACATCACGGGTCAGCCTTGTTCCATACCGTCTGTTCCAACTTCAAAAGTATGAAGAAATATACAATGACATACTTGTGCCTGTTTGTTCTGTGAGTGGCATCCACATTCAGAACATGCGTGAAACGTCGAAATAGTTCAATCTGCGTTTGCTGGGCGAGGCAGATACGCGTATATCTGTTGCCTTTATCCCTCATAGTGGGCACCACACCTATCGCACTAATCACCGACAGCACCTCCTCGAGGTTTTCTAACGTTCCGTGACCAACCCTACATAACAGACTCATTTGACATTGCAGGCTTTAACTTGCGGCGGATATTTGCAACGTCAGCGGCTGTGATAAACCTCCCGCAAACCTCCGCTACATACTGCCTAATGTCAGCAGTTGGTGTACTGTACTGAAACAGAACCCTGCATTCGTTCAATTCGCCAACGGTGAGTCGACTATTCGTAAGAAGGGAATCATATAGCAGACAATTGAGAAAGTAGTTGTGCACCAACTCGAAAGTGCTCAAAACCAGACACGCATCTTGTCGGATCACATGAAATCGTGATCTGTTACATGTATCGCGAGAAATGATTCGTTAAAACTAACAACAGTTAACCCACTAGAAACGTCGCACACTCCTGCATACAGTCCTATGCATTTTATACTTCGTACAACGCTAAGAAATGTGAACGATTCCAAGGGAACCTTGTCACCACCCCTTATCGCACATCAAAGCAGTTTTCGACTTACGGCTCGTCCCACGAACGTAACTAACGCTAACCTAATCAACGTACCTCTGAAGGCACTCCTGGAATTGTGGGAAAGTATGAAATTCACGATTCTCAAACATCGCTATGAAAGTCGCAATATAATTCATTTCCGACAAATAAACCACAAACAACTGAAGGCAATTATCCGTTTCACGGGATTCGCTTTCAAGGTCGTTCGAAAGGCGAAACGGTGTAACGTGCGGTTGAAACCAGCAAGCGCACACAGATTGAATTTGAACTGTGTAACAGAGTGTGCTGATATGTTGTAGGCGCCGTTTTAGCTTGCGTTTAGGTAGGTCGTGTGCATGGCTTACTGGACCTTTGGTTCATGTTTGTTTCTTGTTGTTTCCTTTTACAGGACTGTTGCCGGACCCCCCATTCCGGAAGAAGGCTGTCCCCTGCTGTTTCCAAGCGACCCCAAACTTGGTCTACAGACGTAATAAAGAGCCCGAGTAGAAACAGCCGGCTTGCATAATACAACGGTCCTTATGGTGCGAATCCTGGTTTTATAAATATTTTTGGAGATTTTGAAATCGCAATTTCAGGCTCAGTACGTTCAAAACATCGAATAAGTCCCAAAAATATTGGCTTGGTGAGTAAATATTTTTTTACCATATTGGCGAAAACAACTTGTCATTGGTGTTAGCTCACTTTTTCAAGTCTTATAAATGCGATCACTGCAATTCTCAAGATGAAATACGTCATTGTACAGCCTGAGAGTGCTTCATTTTAGGGCGTTTTGAAGAAATGGTCGAAATGGAAATATACGACCATACAATGTTGGTTTGCATTTCAACAAGAACACGAGCACATTTGATAGTGAGACATGTATGACAACATTTCCAGCTTATTTGTCTATACCATATTTATATTGTTTCTCTTTGCGTGCAAGATTTCAGGTAGATACTGGTCGATGAAACGTTGCTCTTGATAATGGTTGGAAATGACGCTATCATATGGTTGCTTCTGTCTTCGGTGTATATGGAACAGGGTCAAAAGAGGGTA
>JTDE01007674.1:7221-28370 GCA_014338405.1 Paragonimus skrjabini miyazakii | reverse complement strand
TGTAATCTGTTAAGGACTAAAGTCCGAAATTCACGAGGTGGCCGAAGTGACCACTCAGTTCTCTGCCGTGGTAACTGCGGTCAACCGGAATGCCTTGCTCATATTCTACAATCATGCTGGGTTGTCCATGAGGCGCGTTTACCCGACAGAACCACGTGATAAAACACCTGGTGAAACGACTCCACAACTTACTTTATGCCGTCCCCGAAGTGTTGCGAGTACCACCGGCCAGCTCAGTCATCCAACCCGATGTGATTATGGTCGGTGACGGAGCTGTTTTGGTGCTTGACGTCAGTATAGTGGACGATCGCCGAATCCAGCTTGACTGGATGGACAAGGTCGCGAAATACAGGACCGACTCTCATAATGCTGCTATTCAATCGATCCTCCATACTTTGGGCTGTGATGAGAACTCTGTTCCTCATTCACCCGCGATCATCTCTTTTCGCAGTAATATATTTCCATAATGGAGTAACGCTATTCTTCGACTGGGGCTACCATCTTACGCAGTCACGGATTTACGTCTACTGATTGTTCCAAGTTCCCTAAAAATCTACGACACAGTTATGCGGGGAATTTGGCGTTAACTGTTGCCACCTCTCTGACAGTTGTCTCACTGTTTTTGTCTCAGTGCATGAGCCTTGGCTGTGATGGCATCCCGTTGCTCTGAGGGGCTATTGATTTTAATTTCTTACTTTCTTCTTTTCCATCCTCCCTCTCAACTCTCTTATTATTTAAATATTTTTCACCGGACCACTCAATTATCGACGTTTTGTACCCACGTGAAACGACTGCTCAGTGTTTTTGTCAACGCAGCAAACTGCATTCAACAAACAACTTGTCTAGATTCTCCCTCCTCCCACACCTTTGTTGCCTAAATTCTTGGTGTCATCGATTGTTGCTATCTTGAATGCGATATTGCTTTCCGAAACAGAAGATGGTAGTAGTACTGGATTAAGGCAATGGCGATGACACTGACCGAAACGCCTATAGAGTAACCCGTGTGCACTGTTAGCTTTCTTGGAACCTGCCGCGACCTTGGGTGAACTGGAGTGGTCTGAGATACCAACGTGCCTAGTTCATTCCCGACCACGACTACTTGAAGACGTATACCCCCAAGATAGTAGACGGTGTTCGTCGAGTTACGAATGTGTATTACCTCGCTATTTTCAGAAATGAAAACAAACCCGTTTGAAGGGGACCAGCGATAGTTACTGTTGACTTTAAAATGTAAGACGGCTGAATCTTTGGGGGTGCTCGTGAAATGCCTAACCTTGAGCTTATCCGCGAAAAGCAACAGGGGAGAAAAGAACAAAATAGGAAACTCATCTGTAGAGATGAGGAATAAAAATGGGGCGCCGCGGTAATTCGTTTGACAGCTAGAAAATGCAGTCGACGCGCACTGTATGTTGCCGGTTGATGAGGTAAGATTCTAGCTTTCGAGGAATATTGCTTTTTACTTCGTAGAGGCGCGATCTGCCAAGCAGAAGAGCGTTATTTATACAGTCGAAAGCCTGGACGTCTGCTCCGACACCTCGATCAACTGCAGTCATCCACTTGTCAGTGGTTAGTGAATGATTCGTGGTTCAGGTTCGTCACCTTCAAAAGCACGCTGCAAATTACGTACGACGCTACAAGGCGGTAGATGTCTATAAAGTAAAATCTAATGCGTACCTGCATTAAATCAACGTCTTCCATGCGTACGCAGCGAATACCATGCAAGAAGCAAGAATACGAATAGTTGAGGAAGACCCAACGTACATTATATGATAATTATAACCAGTGCTAAACGACATCTATACGCGAAAACATCTAGGGAGGTTGAGGATCCCACCGTCTAGCGCACGAGTAAGCCGGACGTGCATAAACCGACAAGCATGCTGACAAACAAATGCGATCGCATGCAGCAAGCAGACGGTAGACGAAAATCCCTACCGTCCTATGAACAGTGTGAACTAAGATTTTGGGAAGAGTTTTACCCATCGTGCAGTAGTCAGACCGGGGTTGACTCCAGCTCACTACAAGCTCATACAGAATTGCTTTTTGTACTTTGGAGACAGTTGAAACCAAGGCTGTTGGGCGATAATCACTGGGACGATTTCGTTTGCCACCGGGGGTGGTGTCCACCAATTTTCAACTCTTAGGTACAGTTCCTTTGGAAATGGACAGGGTGAACAGTAACCTAAAGCGATCTCAGTCACTTCTCGAAGGGCCTTCGGAGGAATAAAATATAGATTGCAGGAACAATCTTTACGACGCCGGAGCTTATTCAGAACAGCGGAATAATTTTGTTTACAGCGTTCATGCCTTCGAATTCGATGGTAGAAGAAGCCTATGGAGGGACAGTGTTCGAGCAACAGCAATGTTGTAAGACATTGTGGGAACTTTGGTGGATTCACCATCGGAATTTGTAGGTCCTGTCGGAACGGGGGCCTGAGGTACCCAAATTCAACCCTTCGGAATGTCGATGCAAACCGAACCTAGCCTTGTGGATATGAGACGGAGCGTTTGGTGAGACGCTGTTTATAGTGAGGCCGGCCTTCGTGATCGAACGAAGCATAACGATTACAAACAAGCCTGTACCCTTAGCAGTCTTCTATTCAAGACAATCAATGACTCATTCATGTGAGTCGTTTCTCCTAAATTAATTGTAAGGCACGCCAACGTAACTGACATGGTTGCTTGCTGCGCCTCGCGGTTGCCACTGGTGCAGTCGCCCCATGTTTGTGAGGCCAGATGGGAATGCAACTGATCAACACTCTTAGGGAACTCTGTGGTTCCTTGTAACCGCGCTGATAAAATAAGTTTTACGTACGAAGTAGGAGAAAACGGCCGAGTGTTCGCTCAAGCCTTGCGGCATGATTACTTCGAGAATATCGATTATTAGGTTCTGGCTGGTAAGAATGCAGTCCAAAGGTACCGACTTCAGGCCATCTCACCAGCTTGTGAATTCTGATGTATGTTCGGTATAACCCGGTGCTTCGACAACATTGAAGAAGTGCGTTGGTATGGGGTCACAAACCTGGTTTACAAAAAGGCTTTAATTTTGTCCAATTTCGTAAATTAAATCCACTCATTAAGATATATGAAAAACATGTGGAGGTCATGATCTGCATTTCCTCCAGAAGTGGCCCATCTCTAGCAGTACTTGAAGATGAGGGACGATGGACAACCCCACCACTCAACAGTCCGAGTCCGTTAAGTAAACTGAACACCAGACCGCTGAAGTAGTAGCACTTAGTGCAGGATTGTCTTACTGGAAGACTTACAGAGTAGCGCGAGCATACATTGCAGCCCACCACCGTTGCCTCCGGTTCCATCTACGTGAAAAAGCGGCGTTGTCATCAGTTTCTAGCCCGGAAATTAGGTAAGAACTAATGGACCAAGAACTGATGACTGCAGCTATGCGGGGCTTCGCCCTTGTGCAAAGCTGACGAAGTCCAGCTAGCTTGTTACGAAGATTAAGAACGCTAGTATAAATACATCCAATAGTGTAGACTGTGAAAGAGTGTTAGCTTCTCATTGCAAGACAGATTTCTCCTTCACAGAATTGGTAAGGGACTGATGCCGACTGCAGCGATTTTTTAAACATCAGGTCTTGCAAAGCTAATAAAAAATGATTAGAACGAGTGTCATTACCCGACTTAACTTCCGACTTTCAATTATCGTCCTTTACAGTAAAAAACCGTTCTTTGAAACCTACGCCAAGGAAGAAATGTGTGAGAACCCAGCCGCCAGGGAGTCACCGAAATTCAAGCGGATGTAGGTTGTGAATTTCAAAGCGTGACTGACGTACGATATTTATCATGCTTTTTCGTGATGATTATTCATACTTACAAACTGGAGACACCGGCAGAGAGCGAACCTTCTAGGGGAGGAATTCGGTAATCAGTCTGGGAAAACAGAGGAAACACGGGCAAATGTAAGCTTTGAGTCCAGTAAATCCTCAACACAACCTATTCAGTCGTGAACCCAGATGGCGCCAGCTTGCCACGATACACGTTGCCATTTCGTTAACTCCGTGCTTAACATGCTCAGCGGTAAATATTCTGATTTATCACACACGACTTCGTTAACACACTCAAATCTTGTATCAACTCCAAAGGATACCTGATAAGCCTTCTTGTTTACGATGCGGAAATTGCACCTGACCATCCCGAAGGCACCAAATTCCTCTTGGTTTTGTCTGGCGGTAATAGGCGAAAGTTGAGTTAAACGATATCTGGATGCTTTACCTTGCAGTTGTCGAGTTTGTTGGAAAGTTCATACCGGATGTTTCCGACGCCCATGTCTTTTGTCTGTTTTCGCATGCGATTCTTCTCTAATTTTGCAGTGTCATTCAATGTACTCGTAGATTGTATTTCACTGATCTGGGGGTCATGTACTATACTCGCCTTTGCTCGGCGTACTTCCCAGAAGACAAACTGTTGTTTTGTTCGATCTATCAGGAGGCCGTGAAATGAAGTTACGTAACCGTTTCGTAACCTTTATTCATCTTTAAGCAGTCGATTTGTGCACGTACGGTGTAAGTTTTTCGCTGGTATCGTCTGCCGCAGCTGAGGTATACAATTTCATTTTTGCATCTCTTGTTGCCCACCCAATGGTAACGCAAAATCTTCGATCAAGTTTTGCCTTAATTTGGTGGTCGTTATTCGCTCACGCGTTGCTCGAGGGCGGTTTGATCGTAACGCCCTTGAAGGTCAGCTTTTGACTGCACTAATCGCAAAACTCATGGTGATCCGTTATTCTTTTTCACTTATTTATCCTAGAATATGCACTTTCTCGGTCCACCAAACAACACATGAACGGATGACGCGTTTTTGCTTTTAGGGCACTAACAATTTCTCATAATGCTTCTTGATTCCGGCTCAGATTCGGACCGACTTACAAGAATATTCCGATTCAAATAGGCGTCATAACTTTGGAACCAGCCGATTCCGACTGGGTTGGTGCTCTATCCGACCGGAAGGTTGCTGGAGAAGACCATTGAAGGTGTTCGTTGGCAACGCTTTGTTTACAATCCTGTCTATCTTCGTACACTAGAATAACACTGTTCATTTTACCAAAAATAGGCCTCAGAATAATTTCAACTTTGTGGTACTTTTACGAAGCTTATCCCATAATTAACTATTTTTGTCATGCAACCATGCAAATACAATAACGTGGCGTGAAACTCTGAAATTTCCGGTAAAGCTGCTCGTTCATGAACTCGACCTCAACTCGTGGAGACTCACTAGAATGAGGGTGAACAACCATTTAGACAAATGTGGGGCACGATTAATCTAATACCACTAATTTCCACGAAATATGATTTGTCTTTCAACCCGTGGGCTAGTGTGGTTCGCCTCCCCACAATATATCTCTTACCTACTATGTATCCGAGATGCTAACTAGTGAAAATCAATCAGTCACTGGATGCGGTCCCAAGTAGACTGGCCTAGGTATTGCTTTTGAAAGGTTGATGTCTGTGTTTTCTTCAGGGATGTAACTGTGGTCAGTCTAGTACATAGCGCAGGTCCATAGTAAATCCCCGCTGTAAACGCCATCGGGATGAAAGCTGTGGGGCTGGCTCTAGATTGCCCGACTCGGCATCGGACATACCCTTTGATAACTTGCGAGCAGCCGCTGTTCTAATGATTCGGGGATAATGGCTTAAATTCCTGTGGCAGCGTCTCATCAACGCTAATATTATTTTACGCATTACGCCATAGAAATCTCACCAGCTTGTCCATTCATAAGAGCCTAAAACCACTGAATCGGTGAACTTAAGGTTAGGCAATCTGAGTATCAAACAAGCGGTGAATTTCGGCAGCCATTTTATTTGTTGCCACGACCATGTTAACAACGAACTTGAAGGTGGTCCACACTGCCTGCTGAGTTATCTATATCCCTAAGCAAGGGTGCCACCTGGCTAGTCTGTCTAGGTAACTGGCAGCACACCTCGCTCCACAGACGTTTTTGTAGATGCATTTTATCACGCCCAAACCGTAACCCCAGATGGGGCAAGCGGATGCATTAAGCTATCACATAGGTAAGTGTAGTCCGAAGACATCAGTGTCTCTCGCCGTCTATCTGGCTGACTCTACCAGCACACTCGCAGGCCATTCCACTGAGCTGACTTTCGATACTGCAGTCACTGAGTCTTGTAATCTTGCACAAGAACGTAGAACGGGCCAACCAACCCAAAAGCTACAGATAATGTTACCGACCTTTTTTATTATATATGGTGTTAAGTGGTTAACACAGCATGGTGGACGTCGTAGGGTTTATCGCGCCATGCAATAGCCAGTTTCCACCCAACTTGTGGCGACACCAATGGCTGGTCTCCACCCTCGATTCGACGCAGTTGTCGAGGAGGCAAACACTGGAAATCCGAGAACACACCGGAAGTTAACTACCTGCTAACTGGCTTGTGTAGCAAAGCGGATGAAAGCTATGGCCATATTTTGCAGTCTCGTTGTCGTCGTAACTGACTTTTCACCAATTTACACTGTCGACCCTCCCGGCAAGTCACCTTGGCTCAAACTTCTAAGTGTGCACATTTTCAGAAGAGAACCAAAACATTGTTAAGTGTTCCTCACTAAAACTGTGACGATTCATATCGGGCTTACAGTTGTTTTTGAAATCGAAATCGAAGTCTCACGTATGGACCAGAGAGCCTGAAAATCGTAACCTGTAAGTTCCACTGTTGCCAGTACTAGCAAATTCTGTTGCTTCGTTGGTCACCTCTAGAGGATTTAATTCATCTTTCACTGGACATGTTGAGTTCCTCGTCTCTAAGTATGAATTAACAAGAACACTTTGGCACGCATCACTCTACAGCAACGCTACTGCCACAGAATAACCCACTATGGTTTTTAAAATTGCTGACCTTTCCGGTTCCATTCCTATTCTTACTTTTCAATGTAGCCGTGCGTGTGCGCCAATTAAGTGCACCTGCTTGATGATAAAACTCGGGATGTGTTACAAGAACGTGCATGCGGCCTGGGAGAGCTGATTCTCCGTTTTCTCCATCACTTATATTTAATCGGTAATAATCCAGAAACCTGGATGTTCAGGTTTATGATTGCTGAGGTAACTGCTTGTGTTGGGTATGGTACGACTGTCGTGCATGCAATAAAAAGCTGATAACCACGCGCTCCGCGTTTGATAGTCATTCTTTCGGCATCCAAATCGCGTGCAACGAGTTGTTCCTCGGACGAATGCCAAGTTCGATATGTTACCAAGGCTTATTATCATGTGCACCGAAATGAAATGAACTAAATTCGTTCTGCTGAGATCATGTTGTTCTGTACGCTCAGTTCCATCTGAAGTTAACCGCCTCCTTATTACGTGGCTCATTGCATTATGCAATGTCTGAATGAATAGTTGGTCTCCTATTTAAGAAATTTGGTGGATTCAATATCTAGGTTCACTCTTCCTCCTTCTCCTCAGTTTTAATACTTTTTGTGATTTGACACCTCATTGATAAAATGACTCGTCAGTACGGTCGTCGTTTCTGGACAGGAGCCATTTGATCAACGGACTGATAACTTAACAGGCACTCACTATTGAATCGTTCGCAAACGATTCAAGTTCACAACGAGTGACGCGTAATCTATTGATCCAAATATGCCTATCTCAATACCCAACGGCAAGGAAGATAATCTATCTTCGAAACGGTTAATGAGAAGGCGCTCGTAGAAACTGGATTTAATACGGTACTAATTGAATGAATATACATGAAAACTAAATATCTCACCTCGAATGTGAAATATCCTCAGAAATTGAATAAAGAATGTGCCTGTACAACAAATCTGACAACTAGGCACCGCTCAGTAATGGAGAACGATAAAACGGAATTCAGTTCACTCAAACAAATGGTAATTGGTTGGGTTGGAGCAAGATGACTGTTCACGCATCGAGAAATGATAAGAATGATAAGCTGTTCAAGAAAGAATATGGAAGAAGAATGTCCTATTTTGACATTTAAAATACACAAGGCTCTGACTGAATGAGTGTAAGGGAAACGGTTACAGTAGCCGGTGTAAGAAGGAAAATGGTCAATACTGTTTGTTCTTAAGGAAAATTAAGGAAAGACAGGGCCACCCTTCAACACTGATCAAGCAAAGCACAGCAATCTCAAAATAATGCAACAGACCTTAACAAAATCAACACTCACTGCATTACGGAAACGAGTATTCACGATCCGCAAATCAATGGACATCAAAAGTAGACCAAGCGTTGCTGGACGAGTCAGCGGACGCACCATATACCTTAAAGTTAGGTATTCCTAAATTCGGAACAATCGGAAAGGGTATGAGGGGAATCAAATTAAGAGGCTGGAAACCATTTCGATGTCGTCGAACGTCACGTCTGTTTTCAAAATTTGCTGATAGGAAGGCATTATTGTTCAAACCGGAAACGTTTCAAGTCAGAACGATTAATACTGCTCGACATTGTGTCACATTTCTTTTACTTATCTCATGTTATCATTTATACCGTTACAGGTATTGGTCGGTGTTTCCAGTTCCAAATAACATATCAAAAATGTCGGCCCCGTATAGAAGTATACATAAGACATAACATTACGCGGAGAAAACGGATTTGTATTTTACACATTCACATATCGTTATATATATTGTAACATACAAGCCGGCCGGCCATAATCTGGCCGTCCGTCACACTTGCAGACCAAATTTCTGGCAACGTAATCACACCAGGAAACAGCGTTCTTCCATAGTAGGGGTTCCAGCAGTAGTCCTGTAGAAGGGAACAACAAGAACCAGCATCAGCCAAAGGTCCAGTAAGCTATGCGCCCGATTTAAGAAAACGATGAATAAAACGGCAACGACAACACAGCATTTCAAATTCAACTCGTGTGCGCCTGCTGGTTTCAACCGCCCATTACAGTACGACCGTTTCAATAGGTCACTCAGCAGTCCGGAGTAGCCGATCGGAATACTCCTGTGCTACTACTTGCCCCGGAATAATTTCGTTGTGTGGCCAGCGGTAGCGGGCGTCGTGTGATTAATGGTTATCACATAAGAGTTTTGCAAACTTAAAATATCGAGAAATTAACCTCAAACTTATAGCCCCCACAACCGTGTTACAACCTTACATTACTATTTGTATGTATATCCTCTCCGCCTCAAAATCCCCTGGCACACTACCCAATAATCTCTGTTATAAAACATACCGAGTTCAGTCGATGCATCTGTGGCGGGGAGAAAATATACCTCGAAATTATTTGGCAACTCTACTATGAAAAGCCGTTTGTCATCCACGTGCAGTTCTGTACTGTAGAATATGTGTTAGCGCCTCGTTTTATCAACTAGCACAGGAAGCACATCACGGCATGGAAAGTTTAGCTAAAATTATGTTCACTATTCGTCGTAGCGCACAGAGTCATTTTCCATGTTACCGTTTATCACGTAAAGTTGCCTCTCATTTTTGGTCCCAAAAACAAACTTCATGTGAGAAACCAGTCTACAGCATCTGAACACAGATGAACTTACGTAGATTGAACAGCCTGCGAGAGGTTCAGCTTTCGGACACTTTTGGGCCAATACCGGCGCATTTGTAGGCCAAGTTTCAGATACTCCTATCCACCTCTTTCTCATTGAGTTACTTACGTATTTTTACAATGCGATTTACAGCCAGTAGTGGTAAAACTCTTTTTTGTTCAGTTCTTGTTGCTACGTAACTACGTCTTCTGACGCGACCTAGAATATCATTTCAGGCAAACAAGTGTAAACAAAAAATGAACGCTACATAATGTTGTTTCATCAAGTCTCGTGCAACACGTGAGCTATTTTTATGGGCGCCCACGTGAAACCCTGCTGTGAACTACAGCGCTGTCCCTCCTCTCATTGTTTCCTTTGTTAGCGGATTTCCATAGATTTCGTATCGTACAACTACAGCCTTTATGTACTACTTCGAACGTTTTAATTGATGGTGTTGGGCCGAGCGTTTCTCACAGATCCCGTGGTGAAAATCTCCTCGATCAACCACTTATCTAAACCCGACAAAATATAAAGGTCCATCAAGAAGTCGAGCCAAAAGATACGTTAATATATCACATCAGGATTGAACGGACAGCTTCTCTGTAACACCTTCCGTTATTCGTCAAGTTCTTTGTTATGTACTGCACCAATCAGTTTACAGTCTGTGACTTCGCATGCGAAATTCATATCAGCCAGTGACAGATCGTGATTTCCTTGATCCTGATGCATATATACAAGTGCGGGTTTTCGTCTCACGAATAACAGCTGCTTACTGCAACCTGTCCGAGGTGCTCTGCTTAACACTCACGCGGGCGATTCCAATTCAAGTCCGATTTCAAAGACTATTCAAAGCCCCCAATGTCTACGGATGTGGTGTGAAGTGTACATGAACGCTATTGTCGATAGAGGGTAGCCTTAGCAGAGTGGACAACGAAATTTGATCCAAAATTAAATCTAGTAACGTGGGTGTTGTGTAACTCGCATTTTGTTTGTTATCACGAAGTGGTTGCAACAAAGAGGTTTGTTAATGCTTCAATAATTGAATGGATCGCCCCCTCCCCCCAAGTAACCAAGAGAGCATATGTAACGCTGTGCAGCTATATATTAGTTCGCTCCACGTGCTGGCTAATCTAGTGATGCATACAGGGCCAAATAAGTACATACCCGCCGTGGAACGTGTCCATTGTCCGATTAAAAACTGATCATGGGAGTCGTAGATACTACCCACGAGTCCGGACTTCTTTATCCTCATCCACTTAAATTTTGACAACTCCACGGTGAGTTATCTCTCACATACTTCTTAAACGTGTACCCCATGTGGAAGTTCTTTGTCACAATAATCAATAACTAGCCATGAAGACAAGCTCTGCTCACCAGATTTTTCCCGGATGGCATTTCTTTTATTGTAAGGCTAACAGCCCCTGGAAAGGTTTCATTTTGAAACAGTTGCCCGTAAGTTTAGAGATTTCTAAACGTTTTTTTAGATTCGCATCAATTTATTACAGTAACGCTTCGGATCTACTTTGTTTTGTACTTGTATTCTCAAGCATGGTGTTACACCTGGCCTTATTGATTACCTTTCAGACGACAAGGCGCCCACTTGATACCAAATAGGGCAAACTGACTGGATCCTGGTACCTTGAGTATCTTACCTTGAGCCGGTACATTATTGTTTGAAAAAGCCGAACGTTTTTGCTAGGTGCAATCGGAGTCATATTCTATGTAAACTGAACTAATCCAGTTGGCGCAGTAAGGTTTTTTAGTCACTAGAACAATATCTACCCCGTTGTGCCTACGAATTCAGAATGAATGATGAACTGCGTGAGCAATCATGAGCCGTCACTGGTGCGTTGCATGCTTCATTACTGAACAGCCAACTATTGTCGGGTGACGTCAGCGGGCCCTCAGCAAGAACAAGCTCCTCTAACTTCTTGCGTGCCTGCAAGATAAAGTTTAAGCGCAACTTGCGCAACTCCGGAGGTACGGAAGACCTGTGGAGGGATCTGAACATTGTTCACTAGTGGCCCGTCGAAAATCGTCCTCCGTTTAACGCGTTCAAGTCAGAGGTCACGCATATTCAGTGCGATGATTCCACATCAGTGACAGTACCCTACTTTCTCACTAAGCGATGCTATCTGGGTACCATAGTCACATTAAGCATATTCTAATGCATAGCTTGCGCCAATGCTAATGGAAGCCAACGGAAAACTAGCAGTGTTAAATGAGGTTGTCGACAGATTCTCAACAGACACTTTCTTGAGCATACATATCACACTCAGACGACCACTTCCAGGGGACAACATTCAGACATAATTGAGGAGGACTGTATCGCAAACCTGGAGCTAATTCAGTTAGCGTTCTTGTACCTCAAAGCTGACCTTGTTCCGACGGAAACGTTTTTAATTTTGTCTGATCGCTTCGATAAAAATCTTTTCTCACTTGTGAGGGTCGCAGTTTTGTCGTCTCAACCTACCCTAGATGGAAGGAACAATCAGCCACGGATGTTCTAGCAACTAGCTGATACATCCATTATTTCCTTTTATTCTACTTCGTTTTACTTACCATCAATCCATTCTTCTTCCCCTACACGCAACTTCTACAAAAGATCAACTAGTGTTAGCTGCCTCAGCACTCAACACATTCTACATACGGTAAAAATTCGAACAGTTCATGTAATCTAAACCGACTAGCCACAATTTGGCTGCTACAAAGATTTCCTAATTTCTACCCCACAAGCAACATGAGAACTAAATCTTCATGCACTCTACTTGAATAAAGAACATGTAAGCGGAAAGAGATGTTTTCATTTACTGTCAGTGAAGTACACCATCAGGTACTCAAGGGATAGGATAAATTTGGAAAAGTTTTCACTCTCATCCACGAATCGATCGACGGATGGGACTTTCTTCCATGAAGGCTAGCCACAAATTTGGATGTCATTGTCACAATACTGCCAAAAGACAAGACATGTGAGATAAATCAAACACATTTACATACTGTCCGGCAAGTTCTGTCACGTTTGGATCGTTTCCTGCAGCGATTGCTTATAAAGAAGCGCGTTCCGAATTGGTCAGGTAAGCCTTGTGTTACCATCCATTTCTTGAATGACCATATAACTGTCATTTGTTGCATCTTTACCTCTGTGCGTTTCACTTATAATAATAATGATAATGGTATATTTCTCAACGCATCTATGAGAAACACGCTCAGATAAGCGTGATAAGTATGCACATGGCAACGTGAAACGCATACCGTACTCAAAATTGTTAATTGTACAACACACCACTTATGAAAATAAAGTCACAAAACGGATATAATAACAGAGGAAAATTCTAGTTTATGAAGAAGTATTTGGCTCACTTGCTCCTAAAACGATAGTTCTCAAAACTTTTAATATTCGATAAAAAAAATTCTGAGTAGTTACATCAATTCTCAATTCACAAGGTTAACGTTGACCTTATGTTCAAGGTCATGCCAGAAAGAAGACTTCAGGATGGAGAAAATGAACAGTCCAAGGATTTCGCCATTATTTGATGTAGACGGTTCCCGAAAATTAGGTACAAACTTCTGCGAAGATGAAGAAAGATAGGTAGGTCTCAAATCGCTGTAAGGTTCTTCTTAAACTATCGATATTTTGCAGCATACTTTAACCTAGCTAAGCTATCCAAATAAGTCTACATGCTTATAAACATTACCTGCGGCTCTAACATCGAGTAAACATATAATAACAGTAGCTCTTCTAGATTTACAGTTTCTAGTAACTTTTTCAAGACTATACTACCAATGGTGATATGAGTAGACTGGAGTTATCACTAGTGTTGTGAACCAAGAAGGGTTGATTGTTGATCTGAGAAAGCGACAAATGGGTTAAGCATTTAGACAGAACTACGAACGAAACCACCCATTCGCACGCAGTACTTGGTCCCAGACCGTCTCCGTTGTCACAGACGCCAATGCTCAGTCCTTTCGTTTAGCAAGGACAACTTCGGGGGAATGCTGCACTCCAATGTTTCTTCCTGCATTTTTCCGGCAGCTTGTCTGATGCCAGACTATGTGCTCTGATCCTACTACTGAATAGCCGTGATGTGGGTAATACATTACGATCGATCATCCTCACTACACTCCTCCCCCCGCAAAGATTGTTCCAGCTGCAGCAAAAGCCGTTCAGGTTTCTTTCGCTCTCTTGACGATCTACGTATTGGCCTCGGAACATCGATGCTCCTGTGTGCATTCTCCTCTTCTCGGGATATCATGCCATTCACAAAGCTGGCTTCCATGCACTCGATGTTGATTGCTATCATTCTTGATCAGATAAACTGGACCACGGCGATCCACTACTACATAAGGTCCCCTCCACCTCGCCAGGAACTTCCTAGATCCGGGTCCTGTTGCGCCAGGACTCCGTCTGTCTCTGTATTTCACCTTCGAACCGATTTCAAATAGTGCATTTCGATCCGACAACTTTGCGGTTGACTGCTCCTTAGCAGCTTCTTGTGCGTTGGCGAAGTTTTAGTTGACCATTCTCCGCGCTTCTGCTAATTCACGCGTGTTCATCCGTCGGTCTCCCCATAAACCAATCTCTTGATCGACTGACAGGCGTGGCACGCGTTCATACTTTTGCTCGAACGGCGATTTCTTAGTTGTCCCCTGTGGCGAGTAGCAGTGGGCCAACAGAATCAGTGGCAGTGATTCCTCCCAGCTCCCTCCTTTTGCCGCCAACCACTCCTTGATTGTGCGATTGTTTCGTTCCGTCAATCCATTTGACTGAGGATGGTATGGCGTTGTGCAAATTTTCTTGACTCCCAAACGCTCCATGCAATTCCAAAACTCATCATTTTTGAAGCAGGGACCTTGAAAAGTCAATATGCTCCGCGATATTCCATGATCTGCAACCCTGTGTTCCATTACTGCTCTGCACACAGTGCATGCACGCTGTTCAGGTATAACGGCTGCTTTGATCCATCTTGTGAAATGTTCCGTCATGACTATGGTGTATTGATTTCCGGAAGTGGTTACTGAGAAGGAACGCATCACGTTCAGCGGCCATAATTCCACAATCTCACAGATCGGAATTGGTTGTGTAGGATACTGACTGGGGTAGTTGGAGCTTTTCAGCAGCTGACATTGCTAGCACGCCAGCACATAATTGTTCACGTCCAACTTCATTCCTGGCCAGTATGCCACTTGCCTCAGCATTTCATAGGTTCGATGACATCCCAAAGACATCCGAAATTGCTCATCCTCATTACATTAGTAACTCCCAAAGGAAAAATCGTGCTTCATATAAAAATCCTAAGTCTCGAGATATTTCACAGTCTCTAAACTCAGAGTTAATTTGCACGGTTCAAGTGAAGCCACGACGCACGCGTTTCCATGACAGATAATCTGGGTTGTTGCCATAGTTTCTGATGACCTCGAAAACCAAAACGCAATGATTATCCAGGGTGCCGGCGCGTTTATTAGCAGAGTTGCAGTCAAATTTTATAAGTGAACACGTTACCCAACAATGTTGTTTTAATTGATGAGCCAGAAAGTCTGCTTGCAAAGAGTGTTAAAATATCACAAAAGTTGCGTATATCGTTCCAGCATTCCAATGCTTTATACGACTTTGAAGAAAAATCAAAGGTATATAAATCATTGTTGATTGCCAGGACCTCACGAAGTTCAGAAAAACCAACAAGTTTGTCGGAATTCTGCAGCAATGTCGTGTTTACCATTGCTATCTCTAAGCGCGTGGTAACAACCATTTATAAACAAAAAACACCGATATTGCAGGCCGCAGAATAATGTCCCCCTGGTCTTTACCTTCCACCTGGCATACAACCTCTCATGTAACCGACCATTCCGACTGTGTTAGCACTAAAAGCGGAGACCTTATACATCGGCTTGATTGAGTTGGAGGGTGAGAGAGAAAATTCTACCAATATATTCAAAAATAAGACAACAGTTTTATAGGATGAAAAGCACCAGGTCTGGTTGCGTTAAGAAAAAGGAAGAATTGAACGAAAAGATATAGCTGGCCCTAATCTTATCCAGAGTAAGTGTGACACACTGATCCTTGTAAGTTTCAAACCATTCCGCACATACTCTTAGGCACGTTTCAGAGGAACACAAGCTGATTACCATTAAAGTTGTATGACATCTATACCTTTCCGAACTATAATACGGAGGGTCGCTCTAGCGAACCTTGCTGAATATAACTTAAACGACATAATACACATCAAAACAGTCTTTCGTTAGCTAGCATAACACTTAAGACCTTAAGCCCGAAGAGGAAGCAAATACATTTTGCCCCAACTTCAAGGCTTCCTTGTGGGATGCAATAGACCCTTCAATCAACTATTTTTGGGGTGGTGCCAAAGCTTCTTCTAGGCACAGTGCCACCTACCCTGTCTTCTGTATGAGTATCAACACAATCGCCCATCTACATTTTCTTTGATTACCAAACCAACAGAGTTCACGAATGTCTTTCAACCTTAGACTTAGTTCATTAAGTGGCACGCCATTTCAACTTTCTCTGCCTGGTTCACTTCCTGCTCTCCCGCTCTCTCACCCTGGCCCGTTGATACGGTTACAGCATTTAGTGTCGTGAGGTCCGACGCAAGCAACTTGCAACTTCTGGAACAAATTGAATCCTCTTTGAAATAACTTTTGGACACTGAACTTACAACCGGTGGGAAAATGTACTGAGTTCTCGGCGTTGAACGCATGACCCTCGGTCAATATGACGTGACCGCGTAGTTTCCACTTTTCTGCGGCCAACCACTTATCACTTCAATCACCACAGTTCGGTAAGCCTCAAACATTCCAGACATACAGGTTGACAATATGGATAATGACGTTGCGAAATACTCATAGTTCTCAGTGAGGGGCAGACTGCGTTAGTTAAAACGAGCACAATACCCGGTGGTCACTTGATGGGTCTAGCCTTCATATGGTTGGCGATTATTTGCGGGAAATGGAAACAATAAGTCGTCGTGAGCCACACTAAAAATGCATTTACAGGCAACCTGACACCACATACTAACGTGACTAACACGCTCACATCTTTATTAACGCATCACGCATACCATGGCATCAGTAACTGATCGATGAACACCTAGATATATCCAATATCCCTTGAATTTCTTTTGGAGCGCCCTCAAAGCAAGTCGAGATTAATGCATGCTTACAGTCAAATGGGTGGCATGAAACGTTCAAGTACCTGTGATACGAAGTGATACGCCAGATCTAAATATAATGGGAAGTGTCTGGTCTACTATTGGGCCTGTTTAACCTCAGATCGGAGTCCAAACAGGGATGAACATATGACAAAGATCTGTCCTGTCTCCCCTTTGGTCCGCCGTCAGTCCAAGTGAAGGTCCAAGCCTCCGGTCACACGGATCCTCTTAAAATCGCCAGAATATTACGTTTTTCGAAACAGCTTGCCATACTAGATCAAAAAGTTGTCACTTTCATGTATGACTTCAACACTTTTGTATATCCAACGATCACACCTCGTCATCGAATCAGATTAATTGATAGAGGTGCTGTCTAAACTCTGACTACATGTTTGATTTTCTCTGATCACGGTGGTTGAAGCTGAACCTTCCCCTACTTTTTAATTTAGTTCGTTGTGATGCGTTACCGTGTGTAGCGTGGTTCTCAGGAGTAGGTTTTGTCTTGCCAGTTGAGAAGACTCGGGGTAAACTGAGTTCTAACTGATTGAGAAGTAAGTTGTAGATTGACCCGGATGACCAACTCAGCAATGAGGGACCATGGCGGCTTATTGTAACTAACTCAAATTGATCGGCTCAACAACCTGCATCTTATACTGTCAACCAAAATTAGATTGGCCAGATCAACTGCTCAGATTTATAATTGATGCGTACAATTCATCTTGTCGTGCGTCAACAAAATCGTTCACAAACCGACTAAAATCACTTCATTAAAACTAACCTCCCCACAGCCTACGTGCCACTTATGATTTCACTGTAGGCATCAAAACTACTGACGTCCATAATAAGTACATGAGTTCCTAAGATGTTTCTTCACTATTCACAAATGTCCCGTTATTATAAGCTATCAGTTTCACTTGTGAGTATATTGGGCGTTCTAACATCCATTGTTGTGTAACGATGGCGGTTTGAATGTACTTCTGCGCTATAAAGTGAATGCACAATTTTTGTTAAACACCGAGTTGCATGCACACATTTTCGGAGTTGAGATGGGCTCCCCACTACGCTCGTTACTAGCGGAAATTTTGATGGGCAAGACGGAAAGTCAACTGTCAAACATCGTCGTTAAAAACGAAGAAAGCCGACTGGAAAGTTTATGGGAATGCGACACCTGAGATGAATTGTGGGTGATGTTCCATCTATGTGAAAATCAAAATCCCTCCCACTCATCAGTAATCGAATACCGCTCAACAAGTCAATGATTTCTGTGATTTCAACTTTCGAGTGGTCATCGATTGGAGTTAACAGACAGTGTATATTTGTCCTGAAATATGCATATTATTATTTCACAAAAATTTGAAAAATCTCTTTTCGCCCTCAACTTTTCGTTTTCAGCTCGCTTCGACCAGGAAGCACCAGACCGGCGAACTAAAAAGCTGCCAAATAGATTGACCGGAAACATGCAACCTGTTTTTAGCCTTATATTGATGAAGGAAAACGTGGTGAGCCTGCTTCGTAAGGTTGCTGCAAGAAAGAACTGCCTAAAATTTTGATACGGTCAGTGGTTCTGTCTCCTTGTCACGATGTCACCCACTGAGTTGTCACACAACGTGTCAATCTATGTGAACTAGAATCTTCACAGAACGGTTCAACAGTGAACGCCATCCTGTCTTGTGCGGGACGGGTTTACACCAATGCCACTAACAACGTAATGGCCGCACATCTTGCCAATACGTTCTGTCGCGTTAGCTTAAAGTAGGCCTTCGACATGATCTGCAAAATACTGGCCAACAGCCCTAAGCCGGCCAGACAAAGAACGATAGCTACCGCGAAACTGACGGGCAATCGATTACGCGGTCCGGTTCTTTTTATTCAAAGGAAGTTCGCAAATAACCTGTAGTTACCGTGATTGAACGTTACTCGCCAACTCCACCCTCTCTTACCTAGATGCATGAGATTTCTGAACCGCTCATCATAATCACTAGTGACTCGTCATTTGTGTGAGCTGACTGGTTTGTTTTGAGCGTTTTACCTAAGTATACAGTCCAATGTTGGTTTCCCTGATATTGCTTTAATTTTGGTGGACGTATATAATCACCCTGGTCTGATGAGGTCTTATCATCAGTTGTAACTGTCGCAAGTGTTTGGTGGGAATGTCACTTCGAGAAGGAAATGGACAATTTTGCGCGAATCCTCGTTTTCCAAATATTCTTGAGAATGCTAAAATCAAAATTTCAGGCAAAATGCCTTTACTTCATCAATTGTTGGTAAACGGTATTAATGAGAAACTCGAAGTACATCGGAAAAGTACCTAAGTTGCCACTTCGATGGTAAAAGATTTCACAACTTTCACGAAGACAACCGATGATGTGTGAGCACAATTTTTAAGGTTTCACAAATGTGTCCGCTGCAGCTGCCGAGATGGAACACTTGATCAGTAACCCCGGAATGTTTGCTTTTTCAGCGTTTCAGAGATAGAGACGACGTGGAAGTTTACGGCCATCCCATGTCAGTATTGCATTTCAACAGGGATACTTACATAGTTGACATCTAATCATGTACCAAAGCGTTGTTAGCTCTGTTGTCTCTGAGAAAACTAGCTGTTTCCATTTTAGCTAGACTTCAGGTAAATGTTGATCGTCAAATTTTTGTGCCTAGTAAGGACCGCATATGATATTAGTAGACGGCTCTTTCCATCCCTGGTGCATATGGGGTAGTATAAAATTGAATGTGTCCACCTCAATCACCAAAAGCCTTCAGAAGGTAATTTTGTTTGCTGTCAATCCCTTTTCTTGTGCAAGCTTGTGGGCTGTGATTTAAGTGAACAGCATATTTTTAATGATCACTCACGCTGCGTGTAAAATATTTTCTTTGTATTACTCAAATCCCGTTTCCGTGGAATCTGTCTCATTTGTTATTGCCCGCTTTTCACCAACAGATTACCACCTGCATCGCATAGTAATACTATTTATCTGCATTTCTAGAAGCCATGTGTTTTGATCGTAGTCATCCGAGATCGTTTCCCAATTACGTCTATGAATACCACTATTATTATATCGAATGGTTACTTGCGCCTCTGTTATAAGTTTTCCTGCTACGACAAGTCTGAGCTAATTTTGTCAAGTTGGAACAGCCATCCAGTGGCATCGACCAAAGACAAACCATCCCCAAAACTGCGGACGTTGGAGAAAAATGTTCCCATATGGTGGGTTCTAGGTGCAGAGCTATAGATTGTGAGTTTTATAACCACTGGGTGTATTGTGACTGTGGTCCAGGCTTTCTGGCTGCCATGCAATTAGTTGCTGTCCGGTACTGTAGTGTAATTTGACAACCAAGCGAAAACAGAGCCAGAGCCCCTCTGGCCTGCAATCTAACTGGTTGAACACACGCTACCTAAGTGATTGCGTGACGCCGCTTTCTTCAACGCTTAGCTTACTGACCTCCAAATCTGCTCGTCAACAGTTCAAGGTGGAGGAAACGGAAATAGTTCTCATTCATTCCTCCTTCCAGCAGCTAGACTTCACCTTTATGAATTGTGCGTAAAACCCCAACTTGAGTACTGCACGCTCATCTGTAGCCACTTTCGCAAGTCTGATAGGCTAGTTTTGGAAAGTCTCTAAGGTCCATTCACTAAAGGTTTACTGGGTTATCCGTCTTCTCTGAACTGCACAGAACGCTGCCAGATGCTTACACTGGATGCTTTTTGGCTACTACGACTCAGTCTGAACCCTGCACTCATAGATAATTTAGTTTTTGAAAGCAAATTTACTGTCAGTTTTGCGATTCGCATACAACATAGCTCAAAGTGCCACCTCAGGAGTAAAGAGTTTATTTTGACAGCACTTGAATCTCGTAAAATCCTGCGTTCAAATTTTTTCCTAGTGAACTATTCCTACATTGGGAACAAACTTCCACACACAAGTGGAGACAATCCAAACGAAGCTTGGAAACCTTCCTGACATTAACAAATGTCATGTCCATTTTCAAACTCTGTCTGCCCGAAGACGATATCTTTGAAAACGGACCTAGTGACGTCTGAGGGGAAACCCTGTATCGCAAGATACAACGCCACGTACACTTCGAATTGATCAAAGCTATAGATTCCACCATTGGAGGTACTTGTCTAGATTTGGAAGCTTATCAGTGGCACGAGTAGGCTAGATCTTGTACATATTTATATCTAAAACTTGCAGTTGAACAAAACAACACGTCTATAAGCAATACATCGTGTCAAAATAACCCCCCGTTAGTAATAATCTTAGTATTTTGGTACGCTCTTACTTCATACTTGAGGATAATCGGTTGTGTGTAGTTACTGCTCACTATCCAAAAGCTACGCATACTAAAATTGTCTACAAAACAATATAACTCAGCCTGTTCATCTGATGTGATTACCTAAAAATCTCGCGTTATCACCTGTGCCTCCTCCTATCCTACTAGTACAGTGGAGTTGAGCGATCGTAACATATTGCTCATACAACTGCTATTCAGTAGTAGGATCGGAGCA
>JTDE01007672.1:8250-22584 GCA_014338405.1 Paragonimus skrjabini miyazakii | reverse complement strand
TGAAATCGATCAGCAGTTTTGTGGTTGATCTGCAAACGAGCAAGCATCTACCTGCACGATATTTTTGGTTGTTTGATTCATGCATATTAAATTCCGAAGATATTGATTAATTGGCTCGGAACTTGCCTTGTAACCCCAACTAACGGATTTTGTCATTTCATTTCCAAGATCCGTGTAGCCAACTTAGTGTCTATAGTTACTGTGTTCCCTGTGAGCGTGATCACATCAGATTTGTGCTAACATTTACTTCCATGACCCTGTTGTTAATATTACCAACGTACATGATCCAGCTTGTATTAACTTTTGGATCTGATTTGCTTACGTGTCATTCACAGTTTTAGGGTTGACGGTGCATCACTGATTGCACCGATTTGGTTTTTCCATCGCCCCGGAGTTCGCCAGCAATGTAATGGTTTTCTATGGCAGGCGTGTTCACTACTGACGATGTGTTTTCTTTGCTGTGCTATACACATTGGTGCGATTTCTATACGATTTCCTTTCAAATGTTTCTCAGTTCTTTTACACTGTCACTGTTGGACGCCAATTTATATGCAGGGGGTAATAGTTGTTCATCTTTGCCAGAGAACGTAACATATATACGACGCTCTGTTTGTTAACAGTCGGGTTTAAAAGATTGGTCTAACCACACACTGCACATAAATAAATCATACTTGGGCGTCCCGATTTGAGAGGCATGCAACAGATCCTTAAGGTTGTGTTAGCGCTTACGTCATTGCTCCTATAAATTGAAAAAACAAAGACTGAGAGAATTTAAAATTTCATACACTCGCAATGGTCGCCACTTTGTGTGATCAGCTGAGCACCGGAATCTCCAAACTAGCCAAGGTGACAAGAACCGAATTCGTGAATGATTGGAATTTAGGTGAAACCCAAACAGTCATAATCGTACAAGCTAAGTCCAAGATACGTAATGATCGGTGTTTGGTTCCATTAAAGCATACACACTTCATTTACGCTATAGAACCGTCATGCTGATAAACGGATTGACGATGTATCCGAATTCGGTCAATATATGATACGGACAAACTATCACTAATTAGGGTTTCATTCTGCTGTTGCAATACCCATTTAATTAACAGGTCAGCCAGATTTTCTACTATCTGAATAGTTAAATTCTCAGCAGTTCCTACTTGATTGGTAGCGCAATTACAATGCAGTCGAAATTTTCAGTGAAAGCCGTCTAGCGTTGACTTAACTATCTTGGTAAGCCGCTGAGATGTTGACCTAACAGTAAACACAACGAAGTATCAACTGTAATATCTTGAGAATATCGGCCATCAGTTCATGGTTGCCATTTGTCTTGTGTATAGAATCAAGTTGCTAACAACATGTCACATACTTTAACAAAATCGAAGCGTGATGTTGAAATGCTTATCTACCAAACCCCAAAAAATCTCTCTTCTATTAATCTGCAAGGTAGTAAGTTAGCTCAAATCAGATTGTAATCTGATTCACCCGAATCATGTGGATTTGGCCCTATCACTTAGTCGGTCTGAACATAGGGAATAGCTAACATACTTAAAAAGAAACACACTCTATTCCATTCACGTTCCGTGAACACGACTGTGCGTAAGTTTTATTAAGGCAGCTTTTATTTTGCTAACAAATGTGCAAGGCTGAACAAAATCTGCTGTTGTGAAGATAATTCACGTGTATTAATGAATCACGAACTACCTGGACAATTAGTGAAATGTGCGTTGTTTACCATTTATAGGCAATAGATGCAATGCTAGTTATCACTCTGCAGGACCACATTAAATTGACGTGTCGTTACTGCATGACGGACACTAATTATGGGTCGGTTTGCTCTGGGTAGGTGATCCAAGTTTGTCGTGTGTTTTGTTCATTTTGTTGTTACACTGACAGGACTGTAAGTTGCTGGAACTTTGCACCGTCCAGTCAATCACACAAAAATGTTTGACAACTTTTTTCGCTCAAACAGAACCTCGATGTTGTTTGATGCTTTATTATTAGGGCATTGAAGATGCCATTTGCAGACTCAATAGACCAAAAAGTGAAGTTACTCTCCAATGCTACAGGAAAACAAATGGCAATCGCTTTATAAGATGACCGTGATCGCCGTCGTCTCACGCGATTCAACCTCCACGGTGAGGAAAGCCACACTTCTTCATGCACCATCTCAGTGTACTAACCAAAAGGAGTGACTCAACCGTTGACTTCATCGGACCTCCAGACTCACTTCCAGGGGCAGCAAAATACAATTAGCTTATGACATTTTGTATTTTTCTTTGGTCCTTTACAAACTAATGCTTAGGTGTTCTGTCCTCGCAGAACAAAATATTAGGCCGCTGTCTAACGGGCCAATACATGTTTTTCAGGACCAATCTAGTCAAGCTGGGTAACAGCGCAGCCAGCCAGTACAGAACACTATGTTGACCTTGAGGAAGCTTCCAGTGTTGGCTACAAGATCACGTCATCTCTCTAAGCTGCACACCCAATGAATGATAGCTGTCGTCAACTCAACTACTACTTGATTACACGTGATGCTTTGTTAACATAAGAGGTTTTTGCAAGTGTCTTCACAAAGATCATATGACGAACCTCCGATTACACCTACATTTGTCTTCATAATTTCGTGATGCACTTTCTTCTGGATCTCTAAACTGTCCACTGTCAACTGACTGACTCAGAAACCAATAATGATTTCGTTTGTCTCCTTTACAGCGCTTTCAATTTCGCTACACATACACATAAAGCTAAACCCTCGAAAATAAATGCAACGCTCAGTTTTGGCCAAATGATACTATCATTTGAGGTGTATCTGTTAAAGAAATAATCATAAGTCTAACCAAAGCTTACAATTAATCTCTTTCAGTCTACAGACGTAAATCTAGAAAATCTGCACTACAAATTCTAATGTATATTTGTGTACGAGTATTTCGAGTGAGGCATTAGAAAAGCGGACACAGTGTGTTGCTCCATTCTTTTTGTTGACTATTACCTATTACAATCTTTACAAACAGTTCTGCTTGCAGGAAGATCAAGTGATTCGTGTTGATGGTCAGATGGGAACTCGTTACCCTTCTTTTTCTTTCCTAGTCTGCCGTCAACTGACTTATTGATTTCCTAAGTTCTGACAGCTTTCTTTCATATACCTACTGCCTACTTGCAAATGTGTCTTCGTTCATATTCACAGTCTCACCTAGTATCACGGACTAATAAGCTAATTAGCCATTGTCTTATGGTCATCCATGTCAACAGTGCGGTCAACGCTCACGAAAATTCCATAACATGTAATGTGTTACAAAATTGCAAGAGTCCCGAATACATTTACAGTCCTATATATCAAGTGAATGAATGTCATCTAAGGTATCATTATAGAATTCCGGCTATGTTCATATTATATATCACAGTAAACCTCCAAAGTTGTTCTAGAATGGCACCTTTTTAACTTTGCAAATCTCATGTTTAGATACTTTAACTACACTGGAATTCAGAAATCAGTTAGTTCATTCAATGTTTGAAAGGCTAGGTGGTGTTGTTCTAACGCATGTGATCACCTAGACGGCCCAAGTTTACAGTAAGATAAGCAAATTCTTTATTCTCTACATCAGAATAAACCGTTTTCTGCGATCCGCTTGGAAAAACATTCGTGTTGAGAGTCACCGGGTTTCGCACAAATGGCTGTATAGTGATACTATAAGGAAAACTTGTTTTACGTCTGTCTTGCTGAGACGTATGTCGTTAGACTGAAGTTGACAAAGTGCTTGTCTTTCCACTAAATTCTGAAAGTATATCTTTTAACAAACCGTGATTCAGAAGCGGCGATATTAATGTACACTTCCAGTACTGAGCCATAACGACGTCTGTATTTCTCTGAGAAGAAATACTGCAAACCTGTTTTGTCACAGTTAACCACCGTAATTTCATATACTGCCATGTTTGTGGAAAGCCATGTGAACTTTAAGTGAATTGAGTAGCTCCCATTAGTACAAATGTCTTCTACATTTATGTAGATGAAACAGGAAGCCAAATGCTTCTCTGTACTTCGTTGCATATGGGTACAATTTTAAGTATATACCAATGGCGCATACAGTAAACTGGAGGTTTGAAACGTTTATTATTGATATAAATATGACAATTAACTAGCTCTTGGTCACAATTAGGTCTAAAGGGACTAAATAGGAAAGTCAGTGTATTCAGTCGTATTCAAATCAGCCACCAGACCGTCTGCTTTTTGGTTGCATTCAGTATGCTGGCTGTGCTACAATGCTTTACTACGCGCTTGCAACTATACCGCATTGACTGATCTACCCTATTGTGTCTCAGATATCTATAAATTAGTCAAGGTGTTGTATCAACATACAGTTATCCTTAAACCTTCTTATTCAAGGGCTCTTTTTTTCTGGTGTTGGAAAACAGACAGTTATATTCGTACCCGACCAAGCTGATGATCAATAATCCGGTTGTCTACTTTCTCATTCTGAAGGACGGACTATCGAGATTTTGAAGATACTGTACAAAGGTAGGTAGATTCTGTTGTCACGTCTTGTCCAAATTAAGCTCCGTGGCATCTGTCAGTTTTGTTGCCGGACATTTTAGTGAACTACTGGTGAACGTTATTACAGTTCTATTAATTATCAAGAGCTGCAAGTGAGTAAAACCCGCGCTTGTAGACAAACTGGCAACAGAACTCGTGTACTTCTCACCAGTATTTAATGAACCAGTTAAAATCGGACTGGAAGCCTGAGAACATTGCATTATACCTTCTTTGGTGTCCATCAAAAGACCAGGAAGACTGGCTACATATTGCTAGTAATGATGATGCCGACCATAATTATGACTATATTCTGCACAAGTGTGAGCACAAACCGAATGGCATTTCAAAAATTTAAAGCGACCACGTTAATGAATATAGCATAATTAGATAATACTGGATTGAGCGAAAAGCTTGGTTGAAACAAAACCACATCAAGATGAATTACAGAAAATCTCAGCCAAGCATAAAATATATGGATTATCCAAGGATACAAGATTTTCAGTTCATACGGGAAAAAGGGAAATTAGATTCTGCTTTTTAAGGCAACTTTTGCAACGAACTTTTGAATAGGAACAAACCTTAACGGCTTCGTTAACAATCATTGCTTTAGAAGAGAAAGATAATCAGATTGTAGATTATCGGCTTGATGAAGTCACAGAAAAAAGGCAATTGATGAAAGAAAACTCTTCTGGTGAAAATGATTTTGATAAAGTTCATCAGAGATTGTTGCAGAACGTTATGTGGTAAGCATACATTCTATACTCCATTTCCTGAAATAGTATTTTTCTAATAGGAAGCTTGAATAAGCTATCCGAATACCTTCGGCTTGCAAATCGTAGCTCTGAAATGCATGGTCATCAAAAGAGCATTAACATAATGAATGTCCCGCAGTGAACCATAACCCTTCGTAATTACTTATTCAGTAGACTCTTATAATTACCACGAGGATGAACATATGACAAAGACAATATCAATCACGAGGTCACTACATCATGTTACCAAACCGAACACTGCATTCATTCAAGAGTTTATTTGTTTCATAACAGTGTATCGACGCTTACAATGAAAAGTTTCCTTTGTGCCAGCAGCCGTTTTTCACCAATGGCTAGCAGAAAAAGAACTCCGAGTTGCCGGACTACGACACATTTAGAATACAGAATGACCTTGCAAACCGATATTTACTATCCAATAGAGCATAAACCAAAACGAAAACGTGGCCGGTCCAACATACAAGATTATTTTGAACCATTCGATTGCAACAATGCACTCAGTCAAAAGCCTCGAAACAAAAGAAGACGCATCTTTGCGGAGAAGATCAGAGAATATTTTGAAGAACAGGAGAAGTCCGCTTCAGACATGACGACAGTCACATCAGACTGTAGAACAGTCTATGTAGCAACGGCAAATGTTCCCTGTTCAAGAGGAATTCATAATCGTTTTTCGTGGAAAGAACCAGATAGCGTCTATATTAGTGTAACAACTGGAGGTTTTAGACAGCGTGGACGTTCTTCAAAGAACTTGCGGTAAACTCCGTAAAAATAAGATAGTTAAACTGAAAAGTATGCTCCAGTAAACTGCTCCACAACGTTGGGAAAACAGGAGGGAACATTAAATTTCTGTTTTTAAACACGCTTCCCATATTCCAGATGCCCCATTTTTATGCTGATGACATGCCGATGTGTACACATTTACAATGAAGTGTCCATGTACTTACCTTGTTTTTGTTGCAAACATGCTGTTTACACTAGTACATGTTTTCAAACGACTTCTCTGCATGTTATTGTCTATGTCCACTTGTCTTGTACGCCTTCCTCTAAAAAGTCCGAACAATTTTCTGAACACATGCTTCTAGATCATCTATATTATCACGCTAAGTACTGACAAATTATACGATAGATTTTTTGGAAGTGATTCAGTCATTGCCAACATGCGGCAGGTTGCCTAACAGCTGGGATGCAAAGTCACACCGGGAGCTCGAAAACGTTACGTCTAGACTCGGTTTCTCTCTCAGCCCACTGTATCTTATGTAAGCAATCAAATGGTACAGCAAACTTAGTACCCAGAAAAGATTTTCCAAAATGTTTACAGTTGAACCCACCAGTGCCGACATTTAGCGCCGAAAATGTGTTGGTGGTTAATATGTAGACAGTTTACAGTCACTTAAGTACATAATTAGCCGACGGTTGGCATGACTGTTGTTGACAGAATGTGACACCATTCTATCCCAGTTATTCTCAAGTTGTGAACTCTATCCTTTGTTGACTCCGTAATGCACTGGTTTAAAACCATGCTTGATCTGTCGATCATACTGTTATTGAAGACATCGGATTACCTAGCATGATAACGACCTCATTAATTTTGAGTTATCAACACCGTTAGATTGATCAGAATAGGTTTATTGTCTCATAGTTGATGAAACGAAGCGGTCACATCGGTGGCTGCAGTAACTAGTGCTGTGAGCCAAAAACGCGGATGGCGCAAGTTTTATTTGTTCAGGAAAGCAACACATGGGTTATGAGTGTAAACATAACAAAAATAATACATCTGCGTACGGTACTGGACCCTGACGGTCGCGGTTGCCACAAACGCCAATGCTCAGTTCCTTCACGTTCCTTTATGTACCAAGAACCATTTCATGTGGTACTGCACACCGACGTTTCTTCCTGTATTTTTCCTGCCACTACTTCAGTGTCAAAATTTATGCTCTGGCCCCTCTGCTGAATAGCAGTGATGTGACTGGTATAGTACGATTGCCCCACCTAACTACACTAGTATCAAAAAGGTTTAACACTATTTTGGAATTATCAACTCAAAAACCAGATATGATCATTTTGTTCATACTCGTTTTCTGACTATATTAGTTGTCGTTTGATGATACGAATGGGTGGCAGGAAATGAAGCGTTTGAAAGTTTGAAAGAACACAATAATTACGTATAAGTGGTGTCAGAAGTTGGTTGGGGTAAATTGAACGCCGCTCGTATTTACCGTTGCATTCACATCTGTAACATGCAAGTCGGCTGTTTACACGCTGGTTATTCGTTACACTTGCGGACCAACTGCGGGGTAACGTAAACACCCGGGGACAGCATTCTTCCGAAGTCGGGGTTCCAGCAACAGTCCTGTAAGCGGAAACAACAAAAAACAAGCATGGGCCAGAGGCACAGTAAGCCATTCATACGACTTACGCAAACGAAAACTGAAACGGCGTCACCACAGCTGCACGCCCTGTTACGTAATTCAAATTTAACCTAAGCGCGCTTGCCGGTTTCGACCGCACGTTACACAGCTCTCCTCTTCGTTGAGCACACAACCAGAAGGGTAGACAGAGATTGTATCCAAAGATGTATTACGCAACATGCAGCGGTACTAGAATAACCAAAAGAAAGAATAAGGGTGCAAAGGTATGATAGAGTTAAGTTTAAATGCAACTGTCCTCTTTGCTTGTCTGATTGTCCGTTGACTTAGGGTCCCCGTGCATGACGTTGACATAGCGGTCTGAAAGGTGAACAAAACAGCCATGTAATAATTACCACTTCATATGCAATCCGTGCGCGTTAACCAGTTTCGATTGCTCGTTACACATTCCAATAACCTTTCCAGCCAACCACTTCCGAGGGAAGCAATAGGCTCGTCTTCCGTTTTTGTCAGAGCTCGTCGGCATTGCATATCCTCTCCACAGACAAGGTTGGAACTCCGGCCGTGCTTCGATGAAGCAACCGTACTACCAACCTAGCCAATGACCTAACAGTAGACGTGGTTGAATTATCGGGTTCTAAAGTTTACCCAAATTTTCTTGCAAATGACACTCATATGGCCTGATTCCCTTGAATGGGCGCAGCGTAACTGTCCTGGTAACTCGGTTTGATGGCTCCGTAGGTGGAGAAGATTGGTGAAACGGAGAAACAGGAAACACACGATCACCTTTAAAGTGTCAACGGTATGTGTGGAATTGATGGAACTTAAGAACAAATTTAGAGTCAACTAATGAGTCAAACAACAAATCGCATTCTGTAGTTCTACATAGTACCTTGTGCATCAACTGCTTGCCGCTAATAGAGTATGATTGTAAGGCTTGACAACTTGACTCAAGGTAATAACATACATCTGAGTCAAACGATGAGAGAGTGCTGTCATATTTACAGACTTCGAACAACTAGGTTGGTATTGCAAAGATCCTGTTAACTTCTTTATTTTCGAAATAAACTTAGGAAATAGGATGCGATCGTTCTCCGAAACAACAGGTGGACAGTGACACTTTGTGTTTCGCATTATAAAGCGTCACCAATGTATAACCGGTAACTAACGCACATTAGTTTAATTTAAAAGGGTTAAGGGACAGCTGGTTTTTTAAATCAAGTGACACAAATTATCGAGCTCATCATTCCGTTTTCTCCCAATTTTGCACATTTATGTTTTGTTAACGAAAAATAACAGTGTTAGACTTGTGAACACATTTTATGTAAAACGGAATAACAACGGACCTGGAATAAAAATTTATGGTCCATTGTTGATTATGAAATATCGGTCCGATGACATGAGATCAATATTCGTAAATGTCAAGGCATCAAAATTTAATATAATCTGTGAACCACGAATTGATTGCCCATCTAAGTTACGCTAGTGAGATTTCATACATCGAATTTTTCAAATCAGTTAGTTCGGTCGACTAACTCTGAAAAAAAATGTATAGTTGAAAGCGGACTAGTGTGTCACTAGAAAATACTTTTTAGTCAATGTCCATTATCAGGCAACAGTATGTGTTGAATAATATCAGCTTTTGACAGCTCAGTATTTATGTGTCTCAAAATTGCTGAACCAACGGTTAGTAAAACAATAGTGAACGGTTGTTCTTTCCATCTTGATTTCTTTGTTAGGGACTGCGGACCATTGGACGTTTTCATTACTTTATAGAACGGCTGAGGATTCCGTGTGAGGGCACTGCCAACCAATTAGAACCACTACTGGAAACAGACGGGCACCAAACAATCAGTAGTCAGTAAACCTTTCTTTCCTTTGCGACAAGATATTTCAATTAATGGGGTCTTCAAGGTTACAGCGCACAGAAGTCATTCGAATAGGTTTATTTTTGCCGGCAAGGCACTGTCATATCTTAATGCAAAAAATGAACTGCTTTTCCAAACTGTAATAGACTCACTTTTCGGTAACGCGCACATTTTGAATAAACCGGTTAACTTGTGATGCATCCACGTAGTGCTCTGTGCAACAGTTTTTGGTATTTGTCGGAGTTATTCTACACTGTTACAAAAACATGCTGCTGATTGTCAATACAGAAAAGTTTGTGGAAAACCACTATCACAGGTTCAGATGCGCATGTCTTCAACTGACCTAGGGGAGCATGTGATCACTTTTGTGTTATCACTGTATATTATAGGCGCCTCTACTACCATATAGTCATCTATTGCTTTTAGGAATGGGAAGTATACATCCGTTCAGTCAACTACGTACATCCCAATCCAACCTTTGTCTATAAATGTAATTATGACGTTAAAACTCCTATACAACATCAGCAACCAGTGCACAGTTTGCAACACTGAAATCTCCTCTTAGTTCTTTTTGGTGAAGGGGAAATTCGAACGTATAATTAATTGGACTAACAACTTGTAAATAACGGTTGACCGATGTTAAACACTGTTCCTATCTTCGTGTGCGTCTTGGAACTCATTAGTATCTGTATGGTTTATCGAAAACCACACATGCTTCTGTGGTTTAGGATTTATTTGTAAACTGGGGTCAAACTCTGCAGGTTGCTTGTAGTCTATAGTTGCTAGAATAAACCGGTAGCAACATGCTTCTGAAGAACCCATCTTAGGCCACTTGAGCCCTTACTGTTCCCGGGTAATCTGTCCATGGTTGTACAGGCCGATGACATTGCCCACATGTAAACGCCATGCACAGAACCTCCGGAAATGATGAACGTTTCGTCTGCATCAGGTTAGACGGACAACACAGTTTAGTATAACCGACGATTGTTTACGACTCTTGCACCTCGATTCTTGCAGACTGAATTCGGTACCACGATGGGGTCAGAGTAAGGCCTTGCTGCATTTCACATTCACCTGCTGGCCGCTGATCACGGTTGGCCGTGAAATTTGAAGGGAGTGTAAATCAGTATACAATAACCCGTTTGGTCCAAAAGGCAAGGGGTAGTTCCTAACGTCCTTTTTACGCGAAAAACGCTAGGGTTTTGAGTGTACAGGTCGAAGACGCGATTATCCTGATACAGTGATTGCGGGAGACAGTCAAAGCCCGCAGGTGGTAGAACAGGGACGACAAGAGTGATCGAGTGAGTTTTCAGCAACCTGCTTCGGCTCAATAGACTGAAGACGTCAAGAAACATTTCGTATCTGTACGCGAAACAAACTGAACTAGACGGAGGTGCATAAAACGTTTGAATGGAAAGGTTGCTGCGCTTCCAAATGAAATTTCGGTTTATAAGGTCGCGCACACTGGCGGTTTGATGGCTTATTCACCGGACAATGAAGATCTTGCTTTATTAAAAGAATTTTGTTTTGTTGACCGGTTTGTGAGAGGAAGACGCATGCGAAAGAAGTTCATTACCAACGGATCTCGTAGAGTAAATGACCGATTGAAAGTCGCAAACTGCTGTTGCTACACTTTTTCTGTAGAGTATCTGTAGAGTATCTTCATAGTGGTTAATGACTTACGTCCGCCGTTGTGATACTAGTACTTAACTATTGCCAACTTTGAGCTTTCTATAGCGATAGAATGGCTCGGGATGCATTTGGGGCTGATGCTGAGAAAGGTAGCAGAATGAATGAATAACAAAAACCTTTACGAAAAGCTTCGTGTGAACGCTTCGATGCAACAAATCATCTACTTATATTTGTTGCTGTTTGTAATCGTTCTCAGCCGATATTGTTGGTAATTACACTATCTGCGAAGGCAACACAACTCTTGATATGCTATTTATTATTGTTATTATTAATTAAGAGGCCCTTATAGTTTGTGACCCTAGTGTAGACTCTCTGCCTTAAAACAAGCGTTTTTACTAAATCGATCTGGTCTTCGACCGCAATACAAGTTGTGCGGTTCGCCCATGGCAGTCTGATAGTTTTTCAGCCTTCTGTGTTGTTCGCTGAAGACTAATTTACGCAACTGAACACTGAGGGCATACGACGTTGCTGAAATGAATAAGTTACCTGATGTTGAATGACTTCTGTGGACAAAGCCAATAAAACTGGACCAAGGCTCTGAGCCATAGTGGTCCCTCAAACAAGGTAATATAAACAGTTGTAGGTGATAATGTGGTTGAACTTTCATGGCACATAGTAACTTACCCAAAGCATCTATGCTAGAGTATAATCGGCCGTACTAATCGCAGATGTACCCAACACGTGTGCAGGGCCAGTAACAATAACTCAGTGATTAGGCTAACGCTGTTGTAAAGGAGTTAACAATGGGTAGAGCGCAGTAATATATGTTGATAAACACAAGTAACACAAAACTCAGTCATGAGTTATCATTATTGCCACCATTGTAGTTTCAATGAATGTGCCAGCCGTTGTAGTGATGACTTTTCTTTCTTCAGACGACCTGACTTTATTGTTCGCACCGGCTCAGTTGTTGTTACCTATTCAGTTATTGGATTCTGCTTAGAAACAGATTACGAAGCACAAATATTAGGGTTACAGCTCGTCTACGATACACAGAACCATCCGCTAAAGTACGTGCTCTGTGTATACCAGTTGCGAAATTTTCCAGTTGTGTTCCACTTGTAAGTCGAAGTTCGGTTTCACGATGAGAACCAACTTCAGCGGATACCAGACTAAACATGCTGGTTTATAGGGTACGTTATACGAGTAGTTTTACTGGGGCTTTCATCTAATGCTATATAAGTTGCATTCATTTATTGCAAAAGTACTCACAAACACCTTTGTCCTGCTTAGTGACCAGATATGTACTTAAAAATGTTACGGCACTTTTCAACATATACACGTAGTTCTAAGCTGTTCTACTAGATTGAGAATATCCAGTCATAATTACCAGAAACTAGCACTTCAACCTACTGCAGTCCTTAGGACGTAAAAGTATATCCCTCTCATTAACCAATCGATAACGAACTCTTTTTCTGTTAAAAGCTGACCAAAATGCTGTAACTGTGAAACAAGCACATGAAGCAATGAAGTACATCTCTGGCTAACGTGAGTAAAATCTAATTATGGCCAAGGCATAGAATTCGTTCATTAACAGTCCACGGTAATTCGCATGTATGCACTGCCTAAATTTGCACGACGTCGGTTTTGTAACCAACCCCATGGCGTGTAATGACTAATGTATACAACTGACAAAATTACACGTCGTTCACTAAATGTTGGCACAAATCACTGGCACTATTGAACAGAGCGTAGAGGGTGCGAAAGTCAAACTGAATTCCGTAGGAAGTGATCAGAAGCTTTTCGCTGCCAGCATGACGTTTCGAAAAGCTGCGGTTCACAGTACGTACAACAAAAATAATAAGCCGAAAATACTTCCTTGCCGGATTGACCACTAGTGGTTATACTGACAAACCACAAAAATTGTTAGTCTCTGCATAGTTTTTATCGGGATAATTAGTCAGCATGTTGTATACAGTTGGGCATACGATGTTGGATGTCAGCGGATTGTGTACAGGGTGTAATGTTCCATTTTAAAACCTTGGGCTCTGGAGGACCTTCGGCTAACTTTATAAATTGGTGAATACAGTTTAGTGATCCGGTAGAGTTTATGCTTACCAAGTAGTTGAGATGACGAGTCACAGCACAATAGATAGTGGGTGCCTTTCTCTGGGTTTAAGAATAACAACGCGTTGTTGAACTGAGTTTCAGAATATGCAAAATTATATATCCGTCGTGTTGTAGCACAGCACTTGCGTCCGCAGGATAAGTATCTGTAAGGAGTGTATGTAGGGGCTTAGCAGACAATGATGACAAAACAGCAGTTATGGTGAGTGCGTTCAATGAACAACGCAATACAACTTCGGGAAAACTGGTGCACAAAAATGTTTGGGGAAACACTCAAAAAAGATATTCTACTTTGTGAATGGCGCTCGAAATAAACCCGGAGTAATGTCAGGGCGAATCCACAAGCGAAAGCAACTTCTGGACAGTTTTGTAGTAGGGGCAACGGACAGAAATGAGAATCACTCGTGATCAGGTCGAAACCCAGTTTCGCCTACCAAATATCTAGGAGAGGAAAAGTTTTATGCCACAAAAAATTTCATTAAGACGGCAAGAAGACACATCGCGAGATACAAGCATTTCGTTTATTCTCATCAGTCGAATACATAAAACATTCAGTTACATAGGTTCAGCGCATGGCGACAAAACAGTGAAGTAAACGAACATCAACATGGGAGTAATCAGGGTTCACTGTTACGGTAACGAAATTGATTGCGTCAACATCTTTTGCCAACAAAGGACCGGTGCGCGATGCTTGATCAACAATGCCTCGGAGAACGCCAACAGCCTAGGGTTGCGGTTGCGCAACAGGACCATGAACAAAGTGACAGGGTCAACCACTTGACCTGTTGCGATTAAGTGTTTCGCGATGGAAGACGCCGGGTTTTTGTTCGAGTGTTGGCATACTGACCCACGTTGACTCACTGTTCGCACTAGCCATTTGGGGATGTGCTCTGCCTTACTTTGTCGTAAATTACGGTCCGTTCTGCCAATGTATGAGCCACCGCAACTGCAAGTGAACTGGTAGACAAAATGTGATGCAGAGCTTTCCGAGAAAGAACGATCGGGGCAGTGGAGACTGATAATGCGGGTGGAAAGCAACAAGCACAATT
>JTDE01007671.1:15570-26651 GCA_014338405.1 Paragonimus skrjabini miyazakii | reverse complement strand
CACCAAAATGGTCACTAGCTTGCGGCATTTCTCTTACGAGTCTCGTCTTGAAATTTTTGATCTTTATCCGTTTGAATTTCGAAGACTCCGAGGCGACTTAATCCTCAGGCAATTTTTCTTCAGCACAGGACTCGTGCACCATTTATTTACCACAGCAGTTGATAACAGTCGAAGAAGTCACGACAAGAAGCTCTACAAGCTTCGACCCCGGACCTTCCTTAGGCAACAGTTCTTCTCTTATAGGGTTATCAACCACTGGAACGACTTCCCATTGGAGGTTGTTAGTTGTTCTTCTAGAGACCGCTTCAAAGCGTTATTAGATTCTCACTTACTTAAGAAGTTGTTAGATTATTATTTTACTATTCTTTGCTGGATTATTATTTTACTCTTTTCTCGTTATTCCCTGTAACCCCCAAGAGCGGTGCTACACCCTGTTTTCAATGACTGCCTTTTGGGTCAACAGAACACCGCTGACATCGAAACGGACAAACTGACTGGATCCGGGTGACTTGGGCCTCCAACCTCGAACCCGTGAACAAATCACTGAAATAGCTGAAAGAGCAACTAACAACTTCTGATGGAAGGTCATTCAAGTGATTGATAACCCTGTAGGAAAAGAACTGTTGTCTAATTAATACGAAGTGTCGGAGTTTATAGAGCTTCTTGTTGTGACCTGTTTGACCAGCATTAGCGACTGAGGTAAGGAATTGCTGCACGTGTCCTGAGCTTCAGAAAATGTGTATAAGAATTGAGTCATCGAAAAGACTTCGAAGGTGGATGGAGGCCAAGAATGTCATGCCGACTCCAAGGAAAATGTCCCAGGTAAGCCACTATTTCGGTGGTTATACACTGAATACGTTCAGTGGAGAATACGCCCTTTCAGAGGCTGGTATATACGACCTGAATAACATACCCAAGCACGGACTGGCAACTGCGGCATGATATTTCATGGCTGAAACGATTTAGAAACGGTCATTTTGGCGCCAATAGAGGTCTATAACTTCCTTCGCGAACTATCAATGCATTTTTCAGGACAAATCAACGACTCAGAGATTGATATGCAGGTTCCGGACGGAGGCCGAAGGTTCCCCGAACCATTCGGCTTTTCTTGCTTGGTGTCGAACGGGCGTCTGTTGATCTAAAAGGCAATCATTGAGAACAGGGTATAGCGTAAATACCAAGAACATAGTCAGAATCCTTTTATAATGTGCTTTCGGGTAAATGAGAATCAAGCGGCACTTTAAGGCGATCTCTAGAAGCGCTGCTAACGACCTCAGAAGTAAGGTTGTTCCAAAGGTAAATAACCGTGTAAGAAAAGAACTGCTGATTAAGGAATGTCTGAGGTCTAAGGTGGAGAGCGTCCTGTTCAGTCTTCGCCGGTCATCATCATTCGCTTATATAAACCCACTGAAAAGTGTTTAAGAAGTGTTTTCGTTTATGGAAGGAAAATTGCTCTTAATCATCCTAAGAGCGGCGAATCCTTTTTTTGCTGCCATCTTACGGTGATACGCGAAGTAAAAGTTAGACGACAACCAGATACCCATATCTTTCTTCGGACCGATTTTCACTATATATACTGTGCCAGCCGCACTATGAATTATGAAGGCATTGCCAGAGTCCCCACCGAGTGACGTAAGCGCCCACCCAGTGGCATTTATTGGGAGACTCAAATCGTCCGACCAGCGCTTAATCACGCCAGTATCAATCTGCAGTACACTGGAATCAGTGGCATGCCAAGCCATTAGGTCGTCAGCTAATAGGAAGGCTGTGCCAGAAATATTGTCCGGAAGATCCTTGATGTATACCAGAAATAACAGAAGACCTGGCCCTGACTCTTTGGGAACTCCCTTATCAATGAAAGATGAATGCGGAAGATTTGACGCGGTTTTAACTCCAAAAGATCTGTTATCGAGAAAAGAGGCAATCCAGCTAAGAACCTTTCGTTGAATACCATAGGCTTCCAGTAAGTGTTTTAGGGGGCCGTGTGAGAGATGGTCGAAAGCCTTGGCCAAGTTCAAAAGGATAACACCTGAGATGAGGCCATTGTCTTTGGCCTCCGTCAGGCTATCCATGAAAATAGGCATATTTATTATACATAACCGGTTTGAAAGGAAGCCATACTGGGTAGAAGAAAAAAATAGTTGGGTTAGAAGTGCTTGAGGATGGCACCGAATGGATGCATGGAATGCTAGTAAGGCTGATTGGCCGATAGCTAGCCGGAGAGTGCCGGTCACCCGTTTTAAATATGGGCGTGATCGTCGCCTCTTTCCATGCATTCGGGAAAATGCTAGTCTGGAGTGTCTGGGTAAACAGCTTATAAAGAGATTTTGCCGGTTTAGCAGCCGCTTTTTTGATAATTCTAGGATGACTTTTGTCAAGACCCATTGCACTGTATGAATTAACCTTGAGTAAAGGTCTTCAAAATCTAGTACAGAAAACTCAGCGATAACCAGTGGTTGCCGGAAATTCTGCAGCGGTAACATGGGATGCCAGTTTGGCGGTGCGAAGTTGTGGACTGCTGAGTTATATGCCCTGAATAATTCAACCACAACTAGGGAGTCAGATGAAGTCTCCCTGTCGGGCGGTTGCAAAAATAATTGGAAGTTTATTCTTTCTCAGTTATCGCATATGCATAGATGAGAAGTTTTGGTTCCTGTGGACTCTGAGGAGGACCTTTTCTTGTACAAGTTTAGTGTATTCACGGATTTCCCGCCTACACCTATTTCGAATAATGTGGAACGCCCCTAGGTCCTCCGAGTTTCCCGTAAGCTTATGCTTCGTGAATAACCGGGAACGGTCACCGTGAAGACGACGTATTCTGCGCGGAAGGGGTGGCCGATAAGAGAAAGTGCACAGTTTTTGCGGTACAAATAAGTCGTCTGCTTTCTGAAATGCGCTTTGAAACGCGCAGTAGTTTTGGTCCACTGAGTCAAACTCAAGAATAAGTGAAAATGAATAGCTTCTCAGGCTGCTAAAATCACCCTGATTAAAATTTCGAACTGTGGACGTTTTTAATAGTTGTTGTAGCCAGTAACAGAAAAGATCGAAGATGAGCAGAGAGTGGTGATTCTGTCCAAGTGGTGGTTTGATGATCAATCCGTCTACTAGGTGGCCTTCATTAGTGAAGACTATGTCCAACAGGGAGGGAATTTGATCAGGACGATCTCGCATCGGGACATTAATATGCTGTGTCCGCGCTCTCCGTCGTATCAGCACCGATAAGAAAGTCGATGATCCGCATTCACAGTCCTGGTGAGAAACTGATGCCCAGTTTATCCTTGAATGCTGGTAGTAAACCGTGATTTCTTCGGCTGCTGCGTTTGAGAAAATTATTTTACCGGAAGACCTCTTCATTAGCATGGTGCGTGGTGTAGAAATTGAAATCGTCAAAGTCTGTGTCAAGGACTCACATCTGCTTTTTAATTGCCCGTTAATTGAAAGCAGCCTTATCGTGAATATTTTTCGAAATTCGTTATTGTCAGAGCAACGACGTCAGTCAAACTGCGTGCCTAACAACTTATGCCTTTTCCCCTCTCTCTTCCAGGTTTCGCGGCGGCCACGTATCTGGACCAAGCACAAAAAGCAACAGCGGAGGAGAATTATAATCAATTGTAAGACGCTTGTTTTTTTCGACTTGTACACAACTCTATCACCATCACGTTGTCGTGCTTCTGTTTTGCATGTGGTGCTGAATAAATGCTCCCTACGAGTTAGTGCACTGAATTGGTCGGTTGTGAATGCGGCTTTCAAATCACCAGTTTTGTGACAAACCTACGTACTAACCGTTTTAGCACGTGGACATCCCTTACCTGGCACGGGGCATTACTGTTGCTCACTTGAGTCTTCCAACTGCGGCATATTACAGTATGGCTGCTGCTACTGTAGTTGGTTGCGTGTGGCAATGTCAACACAATGATGCCGGGGTTATTTTTAATTTATTATTTTTTTCATTTGTTGGTTGTTTTATTTCCATTAATTTCTTTATTTGTAAGAAATGGATATTGCGACTTTCAAGGCGATGTTTGATGTTTCTCACAGTTCCAGGAGGGTCTTCAAGGGTATGTGAATGAGGCGGACGTTATTTCTGTTTGTCGGAAGAGCCTCAGGTCGAAAATTGTTCCGAAGTACGACAGGGTAAGGTGGCGTGGTTTCCTGAAAGCTGTGCAGATTTATTATCGTTGTACGAAGTATAAAAGGCGTAGGAGTGTATGCAGGGGTGTGCGACGTGCTTAGTGGGTCAACTGTTGTCAGTTTTAACACATCAGTTCTCGCGACACATGTTGCAGATCACGACTTCATATGGTCCAACGAGGTACGCGTCTGATTGTGAGCTCATTCTAGTTGGAGCACAACCACACCCTCAGTCGTCTGTTATATGAATCCCATCCTATGAATAGTGGACTTACCGTCAGTGAATTGAACGAATGCAGGAGCATGTTCCAATACAATACTCCAACTGTTGATATTAAGCAGTATGTAGCGGACGTGCATGGGAAATTTAGCACAACCGCTGACGTTGGAAACATCCGCTGCAAGTTAAAGTCCGCATTTTCAATTTAGTTTGTTGTGTAAGATTCGTCACGGAACATTGATGAAGTGCTGTCGGTGCTTAGTGCGATGGGTGTAGTGTACACCATACGGGATGAAGGCAAGGAATATACGCACATCTGCTTTGCCCAGCGAACGCAAAATGAACTATTACAACGTTTCCCGCACGTTGTGAGTGTGGATGCCATCCACAGGCACAAGCATGTCATTGCACATTTCTTCATACTTTCCGAGGTGGATGTTATATCAGCTCATCGTAACAGATGGTACGGGACACGGCAAACCCGTGATGTGCGGGCACGTTTGTAGTGAGAAGTATGTCTCGCTGTGTAGGCCGTTCGAAATTTCTTGAAAATGATGGACGGGTACGTTGCGGTGAAGACGTTTATCATGGATAAGACGGCTGCGCGAATGCTGGCAGCCCATGTGGTGTTCGGCTGCGACATCCTGTTGGGGTGCTTTCATGTACGTGATGCCGTGCGTAAGCATGCAAGTGGGCAAAATTTGTCCGTCATGTTTGTTAAAAGATAAACTTTTTTCGCAGCCTATATCTCTTCCACCGAATGGCTACAGTAGACAATGAGGATGAGTGGGTTGCACCCTTACACAGTTTATTGTAGGTTTAAACGTGATTTGCATATTATCGGCCCAGCCGGTAGGAAATTTCTGAATTATTTTTTGTTATTGGCTGTAAATCAAGCCGAAGTGGACCATCCATGCACAAAGCAATGTTGTCCACTTTGGCAATAGCATGAATAATAGGTTGGAGAACGCAAACGGATGATTGAAGAGGGGGACACACCCAAGAGACTTCCTAGCCGTTGCCATTCAGAAAGTATGGACCTACAGCAAGTGGCTGATGCGGGAATATGAGATACAAACGACTCATGGATGCGACCGTCGCGAGGTCGTCGATATTGACTGGTACGTCAAGAACATTCTTCACAGAATGACCACGTCTACAAGTCATCTTGTCCAAAACATTTGAACGGACGTACTCCACGATTCCATTGCTAAACATCATCTGGGTGCAAAATAAGCGGTTCTCTAGTAATCAACTTGAAAGTTGCAACTCCGCGTGCAACAAGATGGTGACGCTTTCGTCGTGGATAGCGTAAGTGGCATATGTGAATGTACTTTTCACCGTACAACGTGGCTTCCATGCATAGCCATTCTGTCGGTGTTTCGTCAACATTTTTAACCCTACGGTAAGGTTGTTTGTTGTTTCCCTTTCCGTTTACAAGGGTCACGTCCCAAGTCATGAGCGGTGGCTGGCAGATTACAACTTGCCAATTCGACGGTTGGCGGGCTCGCAGCTTCGTTTTCTTGTTGCAGCCAACTTCAACCGTCACTATGAAGCCCTACATAATGTACGTGAGAAACTACATGACTGCGACAGCCGCACGGCGGTGACCTGCTTTAACAGTATCATTGCGTTTACCAGCAAAATAGTGGAACGTGCTAGGACCGGCTTACCTTTGTACGACTTCCCCATGTGCTCGCTTACAAGCAGTCTGCAACCAGAGTGGGTGAAGAAGCCTTAAACAGGATCGCCATGTGAACACTGCTGTGACCTGGTAGAGATGTACATCTATTGCTTTGGTGCCGATCAGCCGATTTTTCACTCTAACCGCATCCAAATGGCAGACATGAGTGTCCATTTTGTGGCAAGCAGCTTTAACCTTGTTCACCTGGTGAGTGCACGTTTTGAATGCTTACTTTTGTCAGTTCCCTCTATTTCAGCCGTTGTTCGCACATCCCCAGTGATTGTGGGAAACAATTCCCGCACACCAGCTACAACGGATGTCGGCCTAGACCGGTTCACTGACAGTGTACCGCTTGCACATGGGTCAAAGAAACCGCGAATCAACACAACCTGGAGCGATTATCCTGCTGATATAATTGAGGAAAGTGAGTTCCTTGATATATGCGTAGAGAGTTTGCTTGCAGATATCAGATGCGATGAACGACAAGATGATGAAGACTTCGTCTGATACACGGTTTCAATCATGCGGGAGAACACTTGTAACACGTGAAAATCAACGGCTATATTCTGTGCTGAAGAGAGGCGGGGGTAGTATTTACCTTTTTCCGCAATCATCACATACATAGTTCACGTTGATATTCCCACGTTTTCGTTCTGAGCGGCTTCATTCGTCCACCTATGGGTTTCCGCTTACAGCGCTGTTTGGCATGACTCGTCAGGTAGGACAAACGGACGGAGCAGTTATGTGTTTAAGCATGTAGTACTGATCGGCTTCTCTCCGAAGCCAGGACAAATGCGTGAATCTGTTGTAAGCTTTTAGGCGGGAAGCGCTGCACGATGTCGTTCGTTCAGCAGGTCACCTCGCCTCCATTCCAGTGTATCTCATGATTCGATGGGAAGTTTACAACAGTGGTAGAAACAAATGGCGAAGCACGAAGAACATAACAAAGAAAATACCACTGACTTGTCCAGTTTATGTGCATTGTACTACGTTGAAATAAGTTTATAGGCGTACCTTACGTTTGCAGTCTTATAAAAAGTTTAGTCCTCATGTTCCAACAACCGTTCCATCGTCGAATGCATAATCAGATTTTCCTGCTTAATTACGTTCACATTTTAATAAAAGCATGTTTCCACGTGTAGGACATATTTTCACTATATTCCACCATCAACTCTCCGGAATAACGTAGAATGCAACGTTTCGTTATTTTTCCCAAAATCTCTGTCATTGAACCACCACAAATTCCTTTCTTACATCTTCCGAAGATTAAATTAAAAAGATTTTGCAGCAACAGAATTCGGAGATTTCACGAACTGAAACAAGCCACAAAATTACAACTCCAGTAGCTAGAAAAAAATGAACTAAAAGATAACAGAAATATTCACGGTCTACCGATTACACGCAACAATCATGTGACGGTCGCCAGCAGTGGAGTTCCCACGACTCGATTCTAGGCATCTTACTTTTCAAATGTACATTGATGAGTTATTTCGGAAACTAGGCTGAGCTACTGGCCCGTGTAAATTTAAAATTACCAGGGTGTCTTACTGAGACATCCATACAAGATGTGGGTGAATTGTAACAGAGAACTACCAGGGTGAACCTTCCACTTAATGCTGACAAGTGTAGGCAGTGGAAGTCGGTATTGCAGTGTCACCCAGACGCATGTGAAGAGTTAAGTATCCAATTGCTCTCCAGTAAGTAATTAAAGTAGAACAGATGGACACAAACTTTAAGGCCTCGAACCAGTACCCGGCAGCCGCTCAAAAAACAAACTGGGAGTTGTGCTAACTCAAGAGAAAGGTTGAATCACCAGGACCAAACTTTTGGTCCCTCTACACAAGGCGTATGGATGACCCCATGTTGAGCCCAATGTACAAGCATGAACTTCCTATATTGCAAACGATAAGTAGGTTTTTGTGGCGGTAAAATGCAGATTCACAGGTATTTTTGCGGAGGCCATTGATCGATTATCCTAACAGGCTGAGTGGACTTTATTTTTTCACATCAAAGAGGAGGCCAGCGGGATTATCTGATTGAAGCCATCAATCTCCTGAAGGGGTACTAGGAGGCGAGTATGGATTTACTGGCGCTCGGTTGAAATTTATCCCTCCGCAGATACAGGGTGAAGTTGGTTAGAGTCAACGCAGTACAGAAACTCGGGCCCAGTTCTTCCCATATCTGGTGACGATCTCTTGAAATTAACGACAGCTTGTGGTGGTGATGACTACCACATTGATTGACCTAAAGTACTGACTTATTACGTGTTGCTTGGCAGCACTTGCTGAGACGGCGTGCAGCTTGCGTATTTCAGCAAAACGTGTAGTCCTGCCCCTTCTTTATATCAAAACTTCGACTCTTCACGTAGTTCTTTGATTACGCATCGGCAGCCTGAGTGTAACTCCACACTTTTTCTTAATTTTCCCTGCCCAGCCTCCACCCATCGGTTCATTCGTGCATTTTCTCGCCTCAAACCGTGTTCAACCAGTTGTGAACCTGGATATAGCTCATGGTGGCGATGGCCCGGGCAATGAACGTGTAAAGATCAACGTACGTGCCAACTAACCCAACGGCTTCCTTGATATACGCCACCCCGTCGATGAACTCGTCCCCATCAAAGTGAATTGACATGTTATTTCCCCAAACCATTGAGCAAGATAAAACGGTTCGAGCTCACGGATGCAAGAAACTAGAAAATGCTGATTTTCGCCGCGAGTCTTGTAAACTGAACTGAACAAAGTGACCAGTTGTGAACTATACAGAACATAAAAAGATGCTGTTGTAACTTCTGCCCTTGGGAAGGTCAGTCTTAAGGGAGCTGTTCCCCACCATGTTATCCGCAAATAATCGGATGTGGTCCGTTTAGGGTGCAGTATTTCCCCAGGACCTAACCAACTTGACCTCCGCAAATAGGCTGAGCCCCACGACCAAAAAATTCATCCGACCTTCTTGTAGGGCCACCTAGCAAAGTTAGCACCAAGGCAGTGGTTCATCAAACAAAACAAAATCCGCACGTGCCGGGGGGAGAAGCGTCTCATGTGACTGTTCCTTGAAAGAAGGAAAAACGTTTCTCAGATCGGCCAGTTATGTCATCCATACTGGACGATCATGAGCTTTACCTGAGGCCATCCCATCGGGGTGCTGTCTCCCACTTCTTTGGCATCCTTTTAGAGGACGTCTGCTTCGGCAAGATGCATCAATCTCGACCCCTTTGTGGTCTGTCAGCTATAAAGTCTCGAAGACAAACAGAATTGATAATTTCCCATTCGTTCTTAATAACTCCAAACCTCATATATCGTGTGAGGCCGGTTATGGAATGCCTGCCAAGTTTTGTAAGTGACAGGAGTTGCTGTGAATCGTGAGTGCGAGCGGTTCAAGTTATCCTCCCTCACGGTGGATCAGTTCAAGTGCCTCATCTTTGTCCGCGGCCTCCAGTCTCCCAATGCTGCTGACCTTCGCACGCGCCTGCTCAATCGGATCCAACAAGACGAGTCAGTTAACCTTCAGGACCTCAATACCGAAGGCCATCGACTGCTCAACCTCAAGCACGATTCTGCCTTGGTACAGAATCCTGCTCAGTCCTCAACCTCTGTCAACACAGTCACAAATCCAAGGCAACATCAATAACCCTCGCCAACGAACCGCCCAGTGAACTCTGCCTCCAAGAACACACCGCTCTCACCTCGTTGGCATTGCGGCGCATGACGCTACACGCGTTACTGCCCTTTCAAGCAACACAACTGTCCGCGTTGCGAAAAGGTGGGCCACAAGGACGGCTATTGTCAATCACGCACGCCGGGCAGTCAACGCGCTACCAACAAGCGGCCACGCCCACCAAAATCCAAACCAACCGCCAGGTCCTGCAGTTTGGTTGCTCCCTTCAAAGTCGATGTCGCCTTACGCAGAAAGTTCGTCTCCGTACTGATCAATGGACACCCAGCTCGTCTCCAGCTTGACACTGCGTCAGATATCACCGTCATCTCCAAACGACTATGGAAGTCAATTGGCCGCCCGCCAGTTCAGCTGACATCCCATTCCGCCATCAGCGTCTGTGATGGTACAGTGCAATTAACTGGGCAATTGCATTGTAGTGTCAGCTTCAAGAACAAAGCCTTCGATGCAGTCTGTTACCTGTCTGATTCACATGTCAACCTACTTGGTCTCGAATGGCTTGAACAACTTGGCCTGACACAACTACCGATCATGGACATTTTCAATCAACTGCAGTACTCCACGGCCAACCCGCCACGCGTCGAACCTCAGCCATGGAAGCAGCCCGAACATCTGTGGTCACGCCTCCATGTGGATTTCGCGGAACCCATCAACGGTATGGTATACCTCATTCTGGTGGATGCATACTCCAAGTGGCCTGAGATCGTCCAGCTGACGCACGCTACAAACTCAGCCACCAACAACAACCCACGGCGCATTTTCAACTAACATGGCCTCCCGGAGACGCTTGTCTCGGACAATGGGTCGCAGTTTACCTCGGTCCAGTGCAAGGAGTTCTGCATCCAGAACAAAATTCGGCATCTGCATTCGCCACCATACCACCCACAATCCGGTGGTCAAATCGAGCGCTTCGTCGACACCTTTAAGAGAGCACTTCTGAAGTCTCGCGGGGAGGGACCTACCGAAGAATTGTTGCAAAGTTTCTTGCTCACTTACAGAACCACCCCGAATCCGGCGATTCCCAATGGACTTTCGCCTGCAGAAGCTCTCATGGGCCGCAAGCTGAGGACATAGTTCGAAGTAATGATTCCAGTGGAGAAACTCCCGGGAGATGCGCAACAACTCCTCGATGTGGATTTGCCGTCGGCGACCAAGTCTATGCAAGGGACTTTCTCGCCCAGGTCGCCCCCACTGGATAGCAGCAACTGTCAAGCAAAGGAATGGTACGGTCCCTTACGATGTCAACGTCGGAAGCGACATCTGGGTGCGCCACCGGAATCAACTTCGCCCACGCCATTCCACCAACACTGGATAAGCTCAGAACCAACTGCCTTTAGACCTACTTCTCGACACCTTCGAGATCAGTCGCCCCAC
>JTDE01007669.1:0-11427 GCA_014338405.1 Paragonimus skrjabini miyazakii | reverse complement strand
CAAGCCACCGACTCTATGAGTCGCGAGAGCTCCAGCCCGGAAAACGAACCCGACCTATAGTGACTAACCCCTTCGTGACCCATTTCATTTGTCTACGCCAGGTCATCGTTTGTCCACCTCGCACCTTGCGCCAGTCGACCACAGCGTCGGCAAACAGTGCTCGGTATGGCAAACGGCTAGCTGACATCCTTAGTACATGACCTAATCATCTAAGTCCGTACAAGCGTAAGGATTGAATGAAAGAACTCGCTTGACAATAAACGTCAAAGACACGCTTCTTAAACTCCTCGTTGCTCACTTGTTGGTGCCGCCCGATACGAGCACTCGTTTTTCTTTATCGATTGCTTAAGCTCTGCTGTCTGGCGGATACAAGAGATTATTTGATAGGTGAATTTGCTCACACGAGCCCACCATTCCCTGCTCTACGCTGGTTGATTGGACACCGTAATTCGAGTTCCCTATATTGATGGACGACAGAAAAAAGAATAACACATTCAATATGATTTCGCCTTTAACGAAATAGCGTTTTCTTTGGAAGATATTTCAAGGACCTATACAAAACTTTATAAGTTGTTCAAGGTGTAGTTATCTTGAGGTATTCGCACAGTCTGGAGGGACAGTATTAGTGATAAAATTTCTTTCAATAAGTCCGATGATTGTATGATTCAGAAAAGGTAACCTACTCCCTCCAGTTGACCAGATCACAGATCTTGCGTGGACTAAATCGCCATTATCCAGCATTGTGGGAATGCTCATGTAATCGATTGTTTGCCCACTTTCGAGTCTCTATAAACATGCGAATTCAGCCAGCTTCTTGTAGCAAAGCTGTAACTCGTTAAACTGTTTTTCATATTCCATTCGATCTCTAAGGTGTGATCTTCGAAGGTCAGCAACCCAGCGTACTTGTGGCCAGTCAAACGAAATGGTGGCCTTATGAATGGATAGTAGTCATCAAAGGTTACGTAATTAATCAGCGCCGAGAATTAACCGAAACGAATAACCACTGTTTTATTCAGTCCGGTTGGACGGATGTTCAACCGGTACACAAGTATACGTGTGTTAACATATGGTGATGTGCGAGTGAAAACCGTACACTTTCCATGTCAGGTTCGAGCTTGTTAGTCGATGTTAAACTGCTTCCATCCACTTGTTTTGTGCATGGTTTTGGTAAACGCAGTCATACCTCTGATGTGAACGGCGAGCGTTCCTTGACCCCAATCGATTGCCATGGAGCTAATAAAAGCCATCAACAGGTACTGGAGGTCAATTGTGATTTATCCGTTTCCATTCCCTGTCCAGCTGTGATCCACCTAGTGTGCAATACTTCGGAGACATTCAGCGAAACCAGTTATAAAATTGATATACAATCATGTAATAGTGACATCGAGACACTACATAATGTAACGAGTATTACGTTCAGTAACACGAACATAGTCATGGCGCGGCTGGACTGGATGATTGTTCTAGCCTTGTTCTGATTAGATGATGTTCATGATCGATCGTCATATGCACATTCGTCTCGTCTGTGTTGTTTTCAATCAATAGCTTTCCCCATGGTGTCTACACCATCGGTGCATCCCCTCATACGGTCATGGTTGCACATGTATATCGTTCAGCGATTAACAAAAAAGACTTAGACTCGAGCCCCGACACCTACGTGCTGGCTACGTTTTTGCGGTGCATAGGCTGACTGCAACCTAAAAGTTTGGAGTGATGTTACAGTCTATCAATCTCTTTTTAACTTCAGAAAAGCGATATTAGAAGTTACTTGATTAGAAAGAGGGTTGAAGTAAATTTAGTTTCGGTATCTTTTATGGGAAAGTTTCGGAGAGATCCAGAGACTAGATGGGACTAGGGTTTTGACAAGTTTGTGATCACTCAGAAAATCTTCCAGTTAGTCGACTGCTATGTTGGCCAGTGTGTTAAGCACTTTCATTAAACCTCTCTTGTGCAGTTACTCACAAACCGAACAATGGTTCCACTAGCTTAAACCTGGGATGACGATGAGTTTTCATGGGCAATTTGACACCAAAAACACAGTCTGGGCGAGGAATTTTCAATTCTTCTGGTTTTACATCCATTTTGGGATAGCACTTTTAACAAGACGATTATGCAGCACATTGTATCGCCAGACAATGAACATATATTTGCTCTCAGGAATATAGGCTTTTATTTCGTTCTCGCTACCTGCTTTGGAACTGATACAAATTCCCAAGTATACAACCTGGTCGACAATGTTCAAAATTTCAATATTCAACATCAAAACTGAAAGATCATAGCAGTCTTTCAGAGGCACTATGCAACCGGGTGCCTACAGAAGGATTATGAGAAACTGTACCTTTTTATGGATGTAAGACCTGGCCGTCCAGGTTAGGAGATGTGAACCGTTTCAAGATATCAGACCATCAGTGTTTGTGTTCGACCCCTCATATCAGATAGCGACAATGGGTAAGCAATCAAGAGGTTAGGAAATGCATGTTTGGTAGCGAGTGTCAAGCAAGTTCCTTTGTTCAGTTGTTAAGCTTACACAGACTTAGATGGTTAGTCTATGGACAGAGGATGCTAGCTAGTTGTCTACCACACCAGGCAATTCCTGATTGATGCTGCGACCGATAGGTGATGATTCAGCATAGAGAAATGAGTTGGTTCACCCTAACAGTTCGACCACTGGATATCGAGTTCGTTTCCCGGAATGAGGTCCTTATGATGTACAGAGTCGGTGATACGGCGCTTACTCAGGCTCATTGACGTGAATTTTGTCGTTGTTTGACCGAGTTTTCTGTGAAGTAATGACTTAGGGCAGTTAAAGCTGTACGGAGTTTGTCCTGCAAATGACGCCCTATTTTCAATTATAGCTCGGTTGTTTGTTTACAAGAGTGTGTGTGTCTTCCTGTACAGGGTTCGCTTTTTCTTCATGGTTGTGTGGCAGTTAAGGATCGGTGAGAACCAGCGATGTATTACTGTCCGTAATGATGATGATGACGATGATGTTAGCATACTTGCCAGCTACGATTATATCAATGGGTATAATGTCCTGTGGGAGTAGATCAATAGGAAACAGGGTAGATTGTCAGAATAATGCATCTAAGCACAGACGAACAAATAAATGAAAACAACACAAGAGCACATGCAGAAGTTAACATCCTGAAAACCAATGCATAAGTGTTGTAACTCCAAAGGAATGAACTCGGCATCGTCGAAAACAACGTCCAGTATAGTTAGGAACACATTTCTTTACGAAAGCAGCTTCAATTTAACCACCGTGGACGACTGTGAACCCCGGTTCATGTTCTCAGCCTTTGTATAATTGAGCGTTGATTATTGTGTGACGCAGAAAGTCACAGGCACTTTGGATACCGTCAGACTGCGTAATCTTGAATAAGGAGCATGTGAAATGATCGTGGCTGTAACCCACAACCTGGTGATCGGCCATCACAACCTCAAAGGATATTAAATGTGTAATGTGCAGATACTGTAATCGATTGTTGCCTCTTAATATCTGTATACTTCGTATGTGTATTCTTGCCTATGTAGTTATGTGAAATTTTCTTGCCAATAGGCTGTCACCTCACAGGAAACGTAATTTTCGCATATTCATTGCTTTATAATACTGACGTTTTAAAGTGGAGATTGAAAGGAAAGCACCAAAGCTATCACCGGTTTTGGTTATCATCTAGCACTAACCATGACCGTTTCGTTCTGTTTGTTTTATCTTTCAGCGGCTTGCGATCAAATGAATCACAAAGATCGCCTGCAAACCTGTGAGTTATTTTTTTGCTATTGAAAATTTAGGTAAATCGATAGGTAGTTTGTTTTCTCTTGATTGTATTTTTTCTGTTGGTCATTGACCAATTTTCTTCCATAGATATGTATATGTTTGAGCACATTTTTTGGTCGTTTGTACTGGAAACGTGTGACTTTCATTCGTCAAAGTTTCACGTGCCCTACATTCGAATAACACTTGATCTGTAGTCACGAGTGGTGTTCAACTAAACGAACGCAACAGACTATGGATTTGAGCCACATACACACGGGGACAGTCTTTTGTCATTGAATTTGTATAAAAACCTGAACATGCCTAAACCGCTTAAATGACCACCGTTGAGATTCTGTTCGATATTCAGTCTTCTTGACAGGGTCAAACCGTCAATTACGGTCATGGTGGACCCGTGATATACTTGCTGTTACCTTGCGAATTCAAATGTCTGCTTTTCGATGCGCTTCTTGTTTGTTCAGCGGGGAAGATGACTGACCTCAATCATCTTTGTCAGAAAATGTGTACGTCCAGTGCAAGCAAGAGTGAAAGTTGAATAACCTGTTGGTTGCCGGAGAATATGCTTTGAAAAAGCACACCTGTTCCGACTGGGTATGTGAAAAGACAGTCAGTACACTCACTCCATGTTCCGAAGGACCGAGACTCGCATGGTAACATTCACACTTCGATACGTCCGTGTTGGTTAAACAACTCCACAATTCGTTCTCTCGGTCAGTAGACAACTTTCTCATCTGGTACGGCAGAGTGTCTCAACAGTCGACTGATCATTCAGCCATCAAAACAAACAAGTCCCTCGAGTTGATGATTTGTTTAGGCTCAGAATCAGTGGTGATCAGCTTCGTTTTGTGTGACATCTGAGCGCACCTGTCGTGCTTCATAGACAAATGGCTGGGCCAGGTCAGCTGGACGGTATGATACGAGCACGCTCAAACATGAGCAAGCCGCCACTCCAACTGACCTCGTAAGCAGCTCGCATAAACGAACTAACAATTTGACGATACACGATTTGACGAGAGAGATATGACTGAGTAAACCACGCTTACCGAGAAGGAGTAAGTTGGTTTGACGATCGTACAGCTGTCGATCAGAGGCACCATTCTCAGAGCGTTAGCACGCGGACCGTAACCTCAATAGCTAGTAGGAATCTTTTAAATAGTACTGGGTAACTAGAACATTTTAAGACAAACCGACTTAGCTCTCAAAACCCAGTTCACCTCATCGTCTTACATGGACAATTCGAAAGTCATTATTCACATTGTACTTATCCATATTCCCATTCTGTTAGCTCATCAAACTTTCTGAGCTGTTATTGTGACAGAATGGGTTAGTTTCAAAATAACTGACCTCTTGTGCAGCGTTCCATTCGGTTTTGGCTGGACTAATTTAGTCTCAGTTAAAACAAACAAAGTCGGGATGATAGCGGTATGACTGACCTCACTTACCAGGACAAAATAAGTCTGTACAATCTCTATTCATGCTCCAGTCATTTGTGACAAGACAATCACAAGGTAAAATAGTGAATAACGTGGAAAGCACATTGTTAGCAGACTGTTTGGTTAGATTCCGACCTCAAGGATCGTTTATCAGATCAGTAAATTTCGTTTATCGTTCAACATTACTCACAAGCTACTGTAGCTGAACATGCCTACTGTGACGTCTTTGGGGAGTCGGTCAACACGGTTGCCTTATGAAAACGTTGTCGGAGTTCATATTCTGACCGTGACAAAGATATGCACTATTGAGACTTGACTAGGTTGAAACATTTGTCCACCACCTCGCTAGTGATCACTGAGGTCAACTGTTTTCAAAAATGCTACATACGTGACTACGTACGTAGGTCGACACCCATCTCAGCAAAGATCCCAGCGCATTATGAAGTGGCTGAAGCAATCGACCTTGTAAAAATAGGAAACTGAAGTACCACGTCGAACACCTCTTGGTTCCACCTCCTTGAGTTGCCTCTTTACGTAGAATAAAAACTCGGTTTGCAAAAATATTGACTCAGTTTTACACTCCTGTTCTGTTCTCAGCTGGCTATTTTTTGATTTCCGTAAAGCCTTATTGATTAGCTGTCCGAAACCGGTGCACTGCATTCGAAAACGAGATGTCCTACTATGCGCTTGTTTGTGCTGAAGTTGTGAATCTAACGTACAGTCCAGATTGATCCAGAAGCTACCGTTTATATCAATGAGTTACACTCGCCTACTAACTCAGCAAGTGGTTTAGTTTGGAGAGCCTTGCAGCCCAAACGTTATCTACAGTTACCAATAGATTTGTCACAAGTGCTTTCATATTGGGTTTTAGACGGAATTCTTAAGCACCACTGAACAGCGATGTGCCTAACTACATAGATTAAAAGTTTCCCTTATCATTCACAAGCAAACTCTAAGTGATATTGTGATTATATTCGGCAAAGTCCGCTTCAGATTTATAACGACCTCAGCCGCTCGATGCTAAACGACATCAGGTGTTCTTCCGTTCTAACGGAATCGAACAACTTCCGGCGTGCCATAGTACATCCTGGTCGTTCTGACATATTTTGTAATAAACTGTATATTGTTCATGAGTGATCGCAGTTTTCGCACTTTAAATGTCATCTCAATCAGCCCTTTACAAACAGAAGCACTGAACTCAATGTTCATTCTTGCTAGAGCCCATCTGTGGTGCTATGGTAGATGACCAGGTCGGAGTCTAGATTATTCCAACGTTCGGTAGAATACATGGACGCGGTGTTGAGGTATGGTCAATACCGATGGAAGACAACACGAGCGATCGAACGAGACATTACTCAAAGAAATTGGACTTAAAGGACAAGAAATGGCAACCAAAAATCCACCATAGGAAGCATCGGCCAAAGGCACGGAACCAAGCAGAAGTGTACAGAACGTTTAAATGGAAAAATTTTTGTGTTGTCGACGCAAATTCCCGTTCATGTACGCGAGCGTGTGGATGATGTGGGGACGTGGGATTTGAGCAATAAATATCTTGCTTCATCGGACAACTTTTCGCTATAGTCCATACCCTTGTCATAACCACTAGTTGATATCCGGTACACGTTCTCATGGAACAGCCGCGTTGATCAATGAGCAGTTAAGCATCAAGAACAACGGAATTGCCACAGTTGAAAACTCAACTAAATTCACCTGTGAGCAAAGGCTTTGTTTTTTAAATTTCAGATGTCAAATTCTTCCGTGACGCTTTGTTGAAACACCACAGACAGGTATTGATGACGCAAATGGTACCTGTTCAAAGACCCATTGGCATGTTCCTTATCGACACGTCCACCATGCGATCTCTGTTGCTTCCATCGCCTAATCGCTGTCTGGAAATGCTACATAGTTTGTTGCCAGTTGATGCGAGGGCCGAGGTGGATCGCCTGGTACAAGAGACACAAGAGGCAGAATATACACTTTCATTGAGTCCCAGTTCGACGGTAGATTTCGTGAAACATCTAGAATTCATGGTTCACATGCAAGCGCGGGTAAGTACAATGTTGTTCATCTCTACTACTAACATATTGCACTCATTCGGTGTATAGACTGTTAGGTCTGGTTCACCGACTATATGGTAATGAATTCCGGACGTACTTTACAGCTTTATAGTGTGACCTGCGTCCATAAAATCACGGTGATTACACTTATTCACTATTGGATGATTACATGGGGGTTATCAACGGGTTCAAGTACTTAATGAACAGCATAGACAGAGAAGGATGTACGGAGAACGACAGTAGGTCAATACAAACAACATTAGAAAGGAGTGCACCACTAGAGGTAGCAGATTAGTGGGTTCATAGGCTGTCAAAAGAAGAAGAGAGATCCTTACTTATGCACTCTTGTCTTTGTGCTGGTTCGTGAAAATTGTGTTGGATAATTTGTAGACGTGAAGAAGAAGTGAATGAAAACAAACAAAAGGCAAAGTTGATGAGTACCCTTGCAAAGATTGAGAGTCCTATGTATAAGCAACCGCCTGAGTACTATAGCTCCATGGTTACTAAATGTCTTCTTCCTTTGAACGGATGGTGTCATCCTTCATCAGAGGTTCTGCTGTTGATGTCTCCGTACCACATTACGTGTGGTACACTACCAGGGCTGTCCTGAAACGATAGTGAATTATTCTAAACCTAATCATGCATAATCTACTTATCATGCTCATATCAAAACGTTTTCAAGATCATTCCGCATAAACCACTCCGGAAGAAAAACTGCCTAAGACTTGTTTTTGATTTCACTTCAACTTTTTTGATTTTCCTCAACACTATTCCAGGAAGAAAACATTTTCGTTCTATTTGTATTGTTTTGATGAGTTTTTTATATTTCTAGTTTGATTCCCAAAGTGGGTACACAATAGTGAAAAGTAACGTAAATATTGGTGGAAAAACCGAATGTTGTCACGAATTCGTTACCAGACCATAATGAAAAACTTATAAAGTAATGTCACTTAAATATTACACTCACTTCTAGATTTACAATAAAGTCGTCTCTCAACTTTATCATGAAAGCATGAAGGCCATTTCCTGAACCAGAGCACTAACACAACACGAAGTGGTCAAACGACACTATGTCAGAGAAGGATTTTGATTCATTCATATTTCGTTAATATTCATCATCAGTTTGTAAGTAGTATCTTGCAAATTTAAGTGAGATGTCTAAAATGACTTATTAATGTCGTTGCGTTTTAAACTCTTAGCTGGAACCAATTGAAAAGGAAGCGGATGTCGTGAAAGAAATCTACGATATGATTGAATCCTTCAATGTACCTGTTCCCCCGGAAGACTATGCAGTTTATCAGGTAATCTCACTAACCTGTTTTTTCTATAAAAATACGTTACTTCTTCTTACGTCACATCCGCACTGCACGCGTCCGGGAATCGAACCCACGATCTGCGAATATGTTTCAGAATGACAGACCACCACAGAGTGGTAGACACGTATTCATTGAGCCACCAGAGTGAGGTTTCAATCATCCTCACATTGGCCTTGAGCTTGGTCAAAGATACTGTGGTTAGGGCCGACGCTCACCTTAACGATTAGATGGAGTATCCTGGAAAGAGAAAACGTTAACAGAAAGGCAAAAAACTAATGGAATGAGACTAAACGAAAGAACAAGAAATGGTATGACTACAAGCACGCCGTTGACTACGGTAAATAGCCATCTAGGACATCATTTTTAGCCAGCCATTTAAGTAATCACGAGGACTCCAGTCAGACAGATGACATGTAATCACTTTGTCCAATGAAGCAGTCAAGGTCTTCATATTTTGTGACCGTGTTGTTACATGATGAGCACGCAGTTTCACCCATTTGTTGGTGGTCTCTGTATACAATCCCCGGTATTATAAACGATCAGCTGGCATGCGAACTATGTGATCTAACTAACACAGGCTGTGCAGCGGTCACCGCGGTTGCAAGAACGTAAGTTAGTTAATTTTATTGACTGTAGCACTTCTGTTCTCCATGGACTGAACTCGATCGACTTACGTACTGTATTCACTTCAACATTAGATACAACAGCCACACACTCAATTCTCTGTGTGCATTCTAGATGAGCAAATCGTTCATTAATGCTCCAACTCCAGCAGCACAGTTCTCAGTCATCATATTTCACTTATTCCCCGCAACTCATTAGCATTATTGAATAGGATACAACCCCACCAGTTCCTTAATGACCAGGCTGCATGGTTCCCACGTTGCCATTTTGACTATGCCGATCACACCTCAGTGAATTGTAATACATTATGATGTTACTAACAACATCGCTGTTGTGACGTCATTTGTATCAACGTTGTCTTCTTTTCCATTCGATTACCATTACAGACTTTGTTGCCCTCGATTGAGCGGTCTAAAAATGCAATGGACAAGGCGCTTGCCGAGAGAGATGTGATTGTTGATCTATTTCTATCTACATTGGATAAAGATATCGCGGAATTGGTGCACGATATGAAAGATGCCAAGCAAGCAATCAATGTAACTGTCATGCGTAGATCAGTGTTTACGTCTTTGACTTGATTTTCAGAATTTCTTCTACGAACTACAAAAAATTAAGCGTAGCCTCGTGGCGTGTTTGAAAACTGCTCGTGTAAATTTTTTAGTTTTGTAACTGTATAATCTTGTACTCAAACTGTTTATAAGCATCCTTTTTTCGAGTGTTGCCCTCATTCTAAACATAATATAACCATCCGTCAAAAGTTACTTACACGTCATAAATAATATTTCTAAAGATGGTCGCAACTCTGTACAAAGGGTTATGGAATTTAAAAGTTGCATCTCACTGACAGATCCATTGTGGCCAACTCAGTTTACGGAAATTTACTCGACCAACCTCAGTGAGTGGGTCTCAACCCCATAAGACGTGACTATTGCACCGTAGTCCAATTTCAGTCTATTGTCACGTGATTGTGTAGATTTGTCTGTACCTACTTAAACTATCTCTACTGTTTGGTCAATTGTTAGCTAGCTGTAGCGATAGTAACACCGTATTGTTCTGGTGAAGTTTTTAACAAAAACCTGCATTTGTTGTCTGACATCTACATGAGATGAGCACTTTCAACATTTTGTACTCTGGATGTTCTTGATTAAACTAAACTTATGACTACAGAGTAACAACGTTTAGCATCTGTGCAACGGATTAGTAGTTTGTGAGAAAATAACTATTGCTGATTCGTAACCCATCTAACAGAATACTGAATACACCTATTTTGTGGCTTTCTGAATCGTTGTGTGATGGATTGACAAATCCCTCAGTCTTTCACCTGGTTTCAAAACAGAAAAAGTGCTATTGATGTTATTTCGAAATTTTGAGGAATTGAAATTCTTCCGGAACTTCCATACACGTTAACTACAGGGTAGCCTCTCAGTTACTTACTCGACTCTATGTTGGCCTTGGTTGAAGTACAATATGTTCAACCAATAACATTTAATGTTCGAGTAAAAGTGACTTAAGCAAACATACAAACGGAACAATAAGTGAGTGCACAAGTCTTCAAGTTTGTGGTCGGAAACACTGGGTTACGAAACAGAATAAGTTTGTCTGAAATGCTCTTGTCCAACCTGCCAATCACCAGTTTTATCCAACTAGTGCAAGTAATTTGTGGGTGTACTGTTGTTACAGAAACATATACAAAACAGTAATGATCCGTATACTCAGATTCAAGATGGAGTATAAATGTGTATTTTTACAATCAAAGTATGTAACACAAATGGAGTGAAGTTTAAAATTTGTGTGCAAGTGTGCATATGGAAAGAGATGTCATTATGTCAGTCAGTCAATTCTGGGTCAAATTATCTTTCATGGATCATCTACTATGAATAAATGTGACTTGTGATAGACAGCGTATAACCTGTAGAAGTGGACTGAACTTAATCAGACACTCTGTCGACACATCCACAACCCAAATCATTATTCCACATACTAACTGTTGTGTCCAATCGAATGCCAGTGAGCAATGCAATTGGCCAATCAGATTGCTCTGACCTTCAAGCGATCGTTGACACATCATCATCATCATCATCATCATCATCATCATAGACAGCAATACATCAGTGGTTCACACTGATGCTTAACTGCCACACAACCATGAAGAAGAAGAAACAAACCCTGTTTAGGAAGAGAGAAGAATAAAGAGGGAGGGGAGGGGACCTAACCACTAAAAA